>JAQMCW010000021.1:4640168-4652490 GCA_030068335.1 Chrysichthys cranchii
GCGGTGGATTGGTGACCCGCCCAGGGTGTGTCCCGCCTCTCACCCGATGTCAGCTGGGATTGGCGCCAGCTTCCCCCGCGACCCTGACCAAGATTAAGCGGCAGAAGAAGAATAAAAAATAAAGTCAATATTTGGTGTGACGACCCTTTGCTTTTTTATTCATTTATTATATATATATATTTTTTTACCTTAAACTGTAATCCCAGGTACAGTGTGTACAGTTTTATAAGGAAATGAGCTGTAGGTTTTTCTGAGCATCTCAGACTTTGCTCTTTTTTTTTTTTGCATGTAAAACCCAGGAGCCTTCCTAAAATTTATTTCCATGTAATATGTTACGTTCTTTACTGACATGCAAACACTTTCAAATATAATTTTTTTTTAATGTTTGGACATCTAAAATGTTTTTTTTTAAACCCTGACTCAGTAATGCAGAGTTCATAAAAATAAATATCTACGAAAAAATTTGCACTTAAAATATAGGGTAGATAAGACTTTTGCACAGTACTGCATACCTACAGTGTACCTATACTCTTTGTATTATTTATGCCGTTGTATCAAGCACACCAGCCATATACAGAATGTAAGATAACAGCATACCTAATAATCTATTCTTTCTTCTCCTCGTCTTTCTCCTCTCACTTGGATCTGTGTTATTCATCCTGATCCTCTACTTCTGCTTGGAACCTCTGGGTGACTTTTGCGGATGGTCCCACAATGATAGTCTAAAGATTTACACATCCCCAAAACAGTTTATGCCCACGGCTCAGGCTTGAATAACAAATGCACACTGTACATCAGATAAAAGGGCCGGTGAGGGCATTCCTGCTCATTCCTGCAATTATCCAATCAGCTAATCATGTTTATAAAATCATGCAGATACAGGTCAAGAACTTCAGGTAATGTTCACATCAAACATCACAATCAGGGAAAAATGTGATCTCAGTGACTTTGACCATGGCTTGGTTACTGGTGCCAGATGGGCTGGTTTGAGGATTTCAAAAACCGCTGAGCTCATGGGATTTTCCCACATAACTGTATGCCCAAAATGGCGCAGAAAACAAACAACAACACTCAGTGAGCCGCAGGTTATTAATGAGAAAGATCAGAGGAGAATGGGGGACTCAACTAACTACTCTTTGTATCTGTGGTGAGCAGAAAAGCATCTCAGCATGCACAATTCAAGCAACCAGACCTTGATGGTGATGAGCTATAATGGCAGAACATCACATCATGAGGCAAGCTCAGGAATCTGGGGCTTCAGTGGGAACTGCCTACCAACACTGGACAGTTTTATCCTGGGAAAAGATCAAGTGATGGAAAGTAAGGTCAACCTGAAAGCACTATATTCACTCTGTCTGGAGTTGAACTCAAACATAAGCGTAAAATCAGGGCTATACCTGATGAATATCTCAAGAAGAAGTTTGCCACGGCGGAGAAATTCATTAAAAAGTGCAGACATTGGTGGTAGGTTTTGAACTTGATTAATGCTGGTTTCTATTCCATCATTAATTCTAGCTTGTGTCACAGAAGAGCAGCAGCCTGTTCTAGTTGCTATTTCTGGCGATGTTTTAATGAAGAGCAGGATCGGCCTCCTTAACATTGTTATTGCTCCATAATTAAGAGATGCTGCCACTTTACTTGTCTCTTCTCCTGCCTTGTTATAGTGTGGGACAGAGCTGAGCAGACAAGGTGAGAGCTCCATTTATCAGTCCTAGTTATTCAGGGAAACTGTAATCGAAAGCACTGCAGCATACATTTAAATGCAAAGTACAGTGCATCTCTGGAGCCAGAGAACTTTTAAATATGATTACTGGATGGCAGGTAGTTGGCATTTTGACATGCTTATTAACTATTTATGACCGATTAATAATCATGTCATGTTTAACACAGAGTACCATTTACACTTGCCAATATCTTGACATGATTCAAAGTTCCTACAGCTACTGTTTTAAATACAAACGCATTCGCAAAAGAAATTAGGGGTCCAAGCACAAGGATGCAGGAACCCTGTAGTGCCAGAGAAATTTACGGTTTCACCCGGGAACCAATTAGCACACTGATTCAGCTGATTAAAGTCACTAATTGATTTGATTTGAACTCACTTGTTCGTAGTAATAGTTTTAAATAATCCGCAGAAGTGCAGTAATAATCTACCTGTCTGGCGAGCATCTTCACACATGTTAGATGTACCATTTTTTGAAGCAACGAATCACTGAATCACTAAATCACGAAGCCAAACTGTTATTAAAGAGGGAAGAACAAGACAGCAGGGACTTGTTTACAACCTCTTTGTGTGCAAGTAGTCGCTAATGAGCTGTCGTGAAATTGTCCTGAATCATTTGTTTTATAGAGGTAAATGTCAAAACAGTGACAAAGTCAAGTGGGAAACACATGATAATAAAGCAGATCACACCAATTCTTGCAAGTCCTTAATTAATTCAACATTAAGTAACGGACCATCCTGTTTATCTGCATATCCAAAAAAAAACCAAAACAAAACAAACAAAGCCCAAACCACCAAACAAAAAAAAAAAAAAAAGGATTTTGACAGATCTTCTTGGCACTGAAACTATTGGATAAGCATAAAAATAATGGAGCTGTTTTTGCAGGTATTGACCAGAATGGGACTTTTGGGTCTGCCAATAGCACACTCATACATCAGCATAAAAAACAAGAAAAAAAATTTTCTTTACAAAAAAAAAAAGAAAGAAAAGAAAAGAAAAAAGCACGAGGAAATGTTCCTTATAATGTTCTAATCTCGCCAAGGTGTTATGCAAAGGTCACGTCAGGTACAAAGCCTGTTTAATATGATAATATGATGTGTTTTTCCCACATCCTCTTTCACTTCTGGACGTAACCATGTGTTAAAATGCCATAAACTGAGATCGAGACAGAGAATTTCCTTTTCTTTTTTTCCTTTTTTTTTTTTTTTTTTTGTTAAAAACTTGACATACCGCATACTGACTTTTCCTGATGGGTGGAAGCGGAATAAAATCTGCCCCGTGTTTTCCGACAATATCTCACTAAACAAAATTCACCCACAGATCACACAGCAGAATAGGCCACGACGTCATAAAAACCCAAATATTTTTCGTATATTAAACCTGCTCGTAGTCCTTAACCTAAAACATTTTCATGAAAATCTGAGGTATTGTCTAAAATGCCAGAAGGTTCTTCAGTGCTCCTACTAGAAGGTCGGTTATTTTAAGAAGCTTCCCACAACACGAGGGCACTGAATCCGTTCTAACAAGTCGTTTATATAGTTGTTAGCTGTTCGTTGTAGTGACGCTCCAGTACAGTAAGCCAAGCTAAATGTACTTTTTACATTTTTCTTTCCTGAAGTGAACTAAGGAGGATGAAGAGGAGGGTGACAAAAAACAGAAGGGAATTGAATGAATAATGAATGAATGGGCCTATTTAGAGAGAAAGTGATTAAATGACTCATAGTGAGGGCAACAGCACTGCACATTATAGCACTCTTTGTGTGCGTATGCGTGCGTGTGTGTGTGTGTGTGTGTTTTTCTCTTCATTTAATATATCTGTTTTTACGCTTCAAACAGCGTGTTCTTTATATAACTCTGCAGAAATGCATCGCAAAACAACAGCCAACAGAAGTACGGAGGTGTTGAAGGCGGCAATACAGATGTCCCGTCCAATACAGATGATGAATTACTAACTTCTACCAGATGGATAAAATATGATCTTTTCGGTCAGCTATTGATAGATGACAAACAGTAGCGTAAACAAAAGCTTTTTATATTCCTATTCCTGAAAAATGAATCATATTTCTGTCAAATTACATTTCCCGAGCCAAATCCTACCTTCCTCCAGTTCTGTAAGTTACGCTGATTCTAATCGTCAGAAGGCGTGATTAATTTTCTATAACAGCAGCTTGGAGAGTAGCTTGATATATGAGCATGTGAGTATATCAGCTTTCACAGAGGCCTGTATGGTGAATGTGAAATATAACAGTTTATTTAACATTTGTGGAAGGAGTCTCCAGTGTCAGTGTGTTGAACCAGTCAGAGGTAAAGCTGTAACTCTATGTCTTCCAACGAGGGCTTTGTGATTTCTCGGAAACATGGCGAACTGCATTTTATTAACTTAGGAAGACAGAAAGAGAGCGAGAAAATACAGGCCGTTGAGGGATTAAATGTTAAAAGCTGCTCCAACATAAATCATACCCGAATATAACTTTTTAAAAATGTAACTATAACTGGAAAAAACAACATAAATGGATAACTACCGTAATTTCCGGACTACAGAGCGCATCGGAATATACGCTGCATCAACTAAAATTTAAAAGAATTTTTTTTTTTTTTTTTTACATATATTAGCCGCACCAGACTATAAGCCGCAGATATATACGTTGTGGAATGAGATATTTACACAAGAAAGTATTTATAAATGTTTATTTACATACCTTAATGTGCGTGTCATGCTTCTTGCATCAAGTGCCAAAAACTACCGGTGATGTCTTCTTCTGTGCATTGATCTGTTGCGTCTTTCACGTTTTAGTGCCCCCTGATGGCAGTTAGCGAAGAAAAATCTATAGATAAACCGCATTGTTGTACAAGCCGCAGGGTTCAAAGCGTGGGAAAAAAGTAGCCGCTTATAGTTCAGAAATTATGGTACATATCAATATATATTTTTTTTAATTAATAAAACACTTCAGGACATGATGTTACTGGAAAATAATCACCTTTGGCCACATCACCCCCCCGCCATCGTTGATTATTTTCCTTTAAAAGCATGCCTCATTGTATTCTGAACCAACAGACAGTGTTATTTGCAGAGAGCTTGAACATGAGAGCCAACAATACCAATTTGTCACTCTTTTCAATTACTGATGAAATGAAACAGTACTTCATAGTACACTTGGACCCTGATTTAGTAAGATCTAATTAGAGCACTGATTTGCAAATTGACTAACAGTTAGCGGGCTCGCGCGAGTGATTTACAAAGAATAACTACAGAAATGACATGCAATAAAAAGTAGTGGGAGGAAACAGCAAATTTGTTGGATATGTTGGATTTGCCCTGGCTTGCGAGAAACCTCTGTATTATTCTGATCGTTATCGCAATTTTGAGACACTTGAACGAAATAACTGCTTTCGATTTTTGTCTTAAAAATGTGTGCACTGATCGTTTTCGTTTGAGCTTTCAGTGGGAAGTAAACAACCTTGTATTTCACATTTCTTGGGTGGAAAAACCCGAAAAACTTTACATTCATTAAAGCAAACATGCAATGTGTTAGATATGTGGTTTTATTTCATTGTATTTTATTTTTCATTAGAGATGGGAGATTTATGGGAGCTGTAAGCCTCCATTCGACTCTGTAAGTAGAGCAGCTTGCACATTTTCTCAATATTATCAAGTTTACATGGAGTTTTCTCCCCCCCCACAAATAATTAGCACACTAGGGTCTGACTTTCAGAGAGGAATATTGCACAGGAACATCAAACTAACTCTTGTTGTATGATGACACACAAATACATGACATTCAAATTCATGGTGAGCTGACAAGAACAAAAAAAGCTGCCGTCCCAATCATGGCTGTGTGTCATTTAACATTCAGGCACAGACAGCTTTTCAGGTGGGAATTCAGGTGAGAGGAAGGAACAAATATCACAGTTATTTAGATGATTTTTTTTTCTTCGCAAAAACAAAACCACCACACGCTGGGATCAGATCACTGTTATACTGTAGGTGTGAAGCCAAGGCAAACTTTTGCACTTCTGACTCACTTCCTGCTGCTGTGGATGATACCACATGGATAAGCTAAAGATGTGGACTTTCCAGTGGATGATGTCACCTGGATACTGACATTTTGTACCGAAATACTGCTGATGTAATCATAAAGACTGCCCTGTGTTCGGCTCAGGACTCTTACTTGCAGTAAGCTGTGTTCAGAGTTGGGGAATTCAGTCCAAAAATGTCATCAGTGTTTATGTGCGGAAAGTTTTGCATATTTAGAATCGAGTTACGCACCTGCTTAAGTCGATGTTCAGATCTCTTCATTCAAATTTTGAACTCATCCCCGAAAAAAAAATGAAAAATCAAGACTAATATGAGGACATGTACATAAAAAAAAGGCACTGAAATAAACAGTGTTTGGTTCATTGCAAATACCATATTACTGCATTCCAATTCAAAGCCTTAGATGGAACAAAATGGCGTCCACCCTCATTATTCGGTGCCTTGAAAAATAGCCCTTGATCCAGCACATCTTATTGTGTACTATTATACAATTTATCTTTTTAAATCCTGCAGCAAAATTATAAGTAGTGTCTCAGATTATTAAGTCGTTTCCTCGCATTTGTCCTCTGTGCAAAAATAAACAAACAAATAAATAAATAAACAAATAAAAAATTGCGCCTTTTAATTCATTAATAGTGGCGTATTTGTGCGCGGTCATCCCTCGCCATATCGTGGCTCACGTATCGCAGCTTCACCTATTGCGGCTTCACCGTATCGCGGTTTTTATATGCAATATAAAAAAATATAAAAATATTAATTCAAACATATTAAAAGAATATTAAATCAAAATAAAATACAGTATGTATTTCATCAGCGGATGAATACACAATGAAAACGTCACGTACGCCACTACCGCTTGAGCTAGTTTGCCCACGTGAGCTTGTACACGGCACACTATTGGCTGATGGATGGGAGGCGACCAACCAGAGCTCTGTGTTCTGTATCCTGGGTGCTGATTGGTTCAGTGACCGTTCATCTCCTCGTCATCACCTTCATCGTCATCAGTGCTGCACAGCTAATTCATCATCTTGATCATTCAGGTTGTAGTATACGTCACTGGTGAGTACCCAGAGAGAATTTTATATGTTGATAAAATGACGCATGTTTAAGATTGTAGAAAGTCTTTAAGAGCACAGGAAGTGTTTATAAAGCCTTATATATATATATAAGAGAGTGGGAAGGGTTTAAAAAGCCTTGAAATATATATAAATAATAAAATAAATATAAGGTCGCTACTTCGCGGATTTCGATGAGGGATGACTGTACTGATATATCGTTTGTATACAGCAAAGTACAAATCTACAAATAGAATACATAATATAATAATAATATAAGACTAATTAAAATGAAACAAACAGACAAACGAACAAACAAATGAAAACAAGAAACACTGGTTCACCCTAAAAAACAACAACAACCATATGCTATAATGTAATCCATAAAGATAGACACACACACACACACACACACACACACACACACACACACACACACACACACACACACACACACACACACGCTTACATACAGAGCTGATGGTGTTTTTGTATCAATATTTAAAGGCTCTTGGAAGATTCAAGTCATCAGGCAATTTTTTAAAAACACTATACAGTATGTCCCCTGAGCAAGGGATTCTTTTATCACCGCTGTGCATTAAAAGAGATTATAGATTGATTCTTGGCATCATCTGATATAGAGTTTAGGGAACATTTGCCTCCTGTGCATCTCAGACACTCCGGCCTGCATTAATAATGAAAGACGAAACAGAGTGAAGTTATTAGCTTTCTTGAACCATCAAAAGGATTTCAGCTTAACTCACACAAATAACGGCACAGTGATATTTCCCCAGCGTACAACACACAGGAGCGAAAGCTCAATAATCAAGAACTTTTCCATAGTGTGCAAGTTTGAACATTGATTAAACAAATGAGCACGCGTTCATAATGAAGTGACATTAAAGAAACAGTACACCTTGCAGCTCTTCTTTTCATGCCTCTGATCACGACTTGGCATTTCAGGCACATTTCACCTCAGGCAGTAATCAGGTTCTGTGGCAGATCGCTCGGTCTGAGGCGTTAACAATGACTGACGTGGCAACCTGACCCCACACTAAAGCATGTAAGAATTGTGAAATGTATTTGTAATTGAATTAGATTTAATATCAATGAAGTCATAAGAAATGCTCTAATATAATCCCTAACCCAAGCTCTCAGACGAACACGATCTATTCAATGATTCTAAGTACAGTACACCATTCATATTAGTTCTATTGTAGATGCATTTCTTTTTTTCCTTGCCTTTTCATTTTTTTTATCTGTTCATATGCTCACAGAGCTGGACAGATCTGCCTCAGAGACAGGAAACACTATAAACTGAGAGTAATTTTGCACTACACTTGCTAAATGGAGACCATGCGGCATTAGCAGTGCCCTCGGTATTATAAGGTTCTGTCTGGCTTTGTGGTCTACAAATGAGTTAACCACATAAACCACATAAACCTTATCTCTGGGGGATATTTTACTCTTCCATGCTGAATTTATAAGAATATTACATGTGTACTGAAACAGTGCATTTAATTCAGCTATACTGTAAAAACTAGGATTTGTGTTTAATGAATATTTCGTAAATGACTAATAGGAGCTTTTAGACTGGGTGCAGTTAGAAATCGAACGAAGCAGAATTCTGCAAATTTGAATGATTTATTAACTGCATGTTGGACACTTGCGGTGGAATAAAATTAGCTGTGATACACTGAGTGGAAGTTAACCCTTTATAGGGCACTAATTGAAATACTTGGAAATACAACATTTCAACCCTAGAGTGTTGTTGGGAGATATTACAAGACTTTATATTACAAGATTTTTTTTTTTCATTTTTACGTTGAAAATCAAGGTCAGTAGAGGTACCATAGGGTAAAATGTTTCTAAAGAGGGTATAAAAATATAGAAAATATAAGAAAAACATATAAACTTAAAGGAACAGTTAAATATGATGGGAGAAATCCATGTGGCTCTACGACCTCATGGAGAGGCGTTTGGGGCCATTTTGGATTTCAGCTGAAGTTACCAATAATGGTTCTTTGCTCAATAAAGGGTTAATTATATCTCATCACAAAAGTCAAAGATATAATAAAGTGATAGATTTTGCTCACTGGGAGGTCTTTTAATCACCTCTAATCAGCAGATGAAATTTAGCCCATGTACTGTATTTATTATATATATATATATATATAATGATTATTATTATTATTACTAGCTGATTCCCCAGTGGCTTCACTCACTGAGTGCAAGGGAAAAAATAAAATGCAGTATTTATAAAATAAGTTAATTTTATTTTTCAATAAATAGCGGTCATACGTTATTTCCGTTTCAAACGTGAAACAGATTTTATATATTTAGATCAAAGTTTTCGTCAATAATTACTTACCAAATAGGTGTTTACTTCTTTTCAATATCAGTAAAATAACTCTCACACAAATAATAATGATATAAAAATGGCGTCCACAAACAAAGTGATTAGTTAAAATGTAAGCGTTAGTGGCGCTGTTTCCGGTCATACGCACGTATAATATGTTCTGTGGTCATACGTCATTTCCGTTTCAAATGCAAAAATAATTATATATATATAGATTATTATTATTATTATTATTATTATTATTATTATTATTATTATTATTTAAAATTTTCTCCACTTGTTCAATACATTTTAATCAATGCTTAGGTAATTAAATCAATTCAATTACACAATCATTTACTTGCCTTCATTTTATTAAAAGTAGCTGTTGGTCTGGTCTTAAAAGTGATATATTGTTAAGTTTTTTTTAAATGAAATTTTTCGATGAGTATCTTGCTCAGGAACAGTTTTAGATTTTTGGATGGAAGTGAAACATTTGCCATCACAGAGAATTAATCCAGGAGAAAAAAAATGTAATAATGTGAGAACACATTGTCCCAGTAAAAAGTTTTGACACGTCTTCTAATAACACCTAGGTTTTTCTTTATTTTTATTCCATAAAAACACTTCACGACTTAAAGTAGTGACAGACTCACATTTCTCTTTACTTAGTTTAGAAATTCTTGATGTAATATGGATTAGTACAGTTAACAGTGCAATAGGGCTGTTTACTGTGTACCAACACGACCTCAACACAACACGATGCATGATGTCAAACACATTAAAAATTACTTTTAATGATAAAAAATAAAGTCACACTTGTTTATGAACAGCATTCCAGGTGACGACCTCATGAAGTTGGTTAAGACATTGGCAATAGTGTGGAAAGCTGGCATCAAGGTAAACACTTCCTACTTTGAACAACCAAAAATATGAAAGACTTTTTCGTTTACCACAGAATTTTGAATGTTTTTTCATCGTTCATAGATGCCTTGTTTAGTATTGTCCCACAATGCAGAAAAACTTATGAATGAGTATGGGTGCTATATAATCACAAGGTGGAATTTTATGTATATACTGTATTTATCTATTTTTATTTATTTTTATTATTATTTTTTTTTATTAAGGTGCTATATACTCACAAGGTGGAATTTTATGCATATATTTATCTATTTTTATTTATTTTAATTTTTTTTAATTAGGGTGCTATATAATCACAAGGTGGAATTTTATGTATATATTTATCTATTTTTATTTATTCTTATTAATTTTTTTATTTTGTTTTATTTTATTTCATCCTTTTTTTTGTCAGCACCAGCATAATACTCACACATTATTTATGGAAAATAATGACAAAATTAAAATAAATGAATAAACTAAAAATCAACAAGAGGAGCCTATAGACAGTCTACAGCGCTCCTCTTGGCAAATCAAATGTGTTCGGCACAACAAAGCATTCAGACCACGATTCTGCTTGCTAAAATTGCCGGACAGGACGGGGTAAAAAAAAAAAAGAAAAAAAAAAAAGAAGAAGAAATGGAAAAAAAACAAACCCAAGGTGGAATTAATGGGTTTAAAATGCCTTTCTGTACATATCTATAACATTTATTCTGTATTCACTGAGATTGCAGGATTGCATAATAAGACTAGCCTGAACTACTAGAGATCAGACCTTTTGGTATTAATTAACGAAGAACCATAAGTGAAAAATAATTCACTATACCAGAATTAGCACTATATATTTTTTTTACTTGGCCGTACCAATACAATTCCAATCTGTATTTGCTCTGACACGCTGTGTGCTTATTCCATCCTCTACTTCAGTCCAGAGATAACACTGCTCCTGCAATTAATGATCAGCCCATTAAATATCGACCATCCATGCAGTTTTTCTTCTTAAGCCCTCTACTGTTTCCTTTCTTTTTCCTTTTTTCTTTCTCCTCATCTTTAGTAGTAGGAGCTGGATGACAAGAACCAATCTCGCAGACAAAAAAAAAAAAAAAACCTCCCCACAGGATTTAATCTCACCCTCCTTCTGTTTCCACCGACAAGCCAGTCGGAGTAGCCGAGGCCTTCATTACTGCACTCTCAGAACACAATCAGTGAAGAATTATAGGCCGTCCCAGCTTCCTGCAGCCCTGCTGCCATACACTGTGGCCATTTACACACAAACTACTCTGACAGGCTCGGATGATAGGAGAGAGGATTTTCCCTCGGTGCTACACTTTGAAACTTTTTCTGCTGTAGTCTTTTAAGAAATTGAGACAGCATGTTCATTAGAATAAAATGCACCATGTTCAGTAATTTAATTGGCTTTGAGGCCAGTGAGAAGGAATAGTCATGTCAAGAAAAGAGTGCTTAAGGGTTTTGTGCGGTCCGGGATGCAACTATTTACACAAATTATTCAATTAATTATAATTAGAATCAAATGATTATAATCAAGTGCACAGACCGTTCTGAAAGGTAAGGATGATGGTGTATTTCCTCTTGTTGGTCCTAAGTTGTGGAATAGCCTAGCACTCCAGGTTGTTCTTTACCCCATGGTGTTTGTGTTGGTGCGATCGTACTTGCATTTCATGTGCTATTACACATCTCCACTGTTAAATCTCATTTTCAAACTATTTTTTTCTTGGACGAGTTAAAGTCTTTGATGGTTTGTAATTTTTGAATTCTTAGCATCATTGATGATTTCTTCTTCTTTTTTTTTTTCTGCTATTACTTACCTGATTCCAGCTTTGTACAGCATGTATCAGCATAACTACTGTTATTTTTAACGCTGCTCTGGTAACATGGGGTCTATGTGACCTCTTTGGACCATGTTTTTTTGGAAACTATCACGATTAGTGACCTTGCCTGCCTCATATTTTCTCGTAAGGCGTTCCTAAGTATGTGACACATGTTCGACAGTTTCAAAGTCTTTCCGATTATTTTTTATTTAGGTTTATTTTCACTTCACCATAGTACCTTCAATGTGACGGGTACCATGGGGTCAATTTGACCCCGAGTGAAAATAAACCTAAATAAAAAAATAAGCTGAAAGACGGGTATGTGTGTTCGCAGAAACCAAAAACTGTCAGAAGAACCCCGATGCAAAATATTGTCAGACAGAAACCAGGGCTGAAAGGGAATGGGGGTCAAGCAGACACACCCTTGAAAGCATTTGATTTAT
>JAQMCW010000021.1:4673365-4683967 GCA_030068335.1 Chrysichthys cranchii
GTAATTTGAAAGTCTTTTAGTTTTCATTTTATTCAACTTTAAAGAACGTCCCAACTTTTCTGGAATTCGGGTTGTATATGCCACACCATGTATACTCCATGTGGTAATACAACCTTATGCAGAGGCATTGGGAGGCCATTTATATGTCCATAGAATTTACCAAATATATTTCTTCGCCTGATAAAGGGTTCAACACCATAACGACTACAACTGCTGAATATACCCACACAGGACACTTTATTAGGGACAGGTTTACTAAAACCACACAGTAGAAGAATAACATCATACAAGAAATAACTGGAATAACATCTCATGATTTTTGTCCTCAATCTTCATCTGTCCAGTGTGGGTTTTCTTGAGTCCCTGTCCTTGTCTCACAGGAGGAGAACCCGACATGGTCTCCTGTTACTGAAGCCTTTCCACCTCAAGGTTCAGAATGTTGAGATGCCCTTCTGCTCACTACAGTTGTAAAGAGTGGTTTGTTTTGCACTATTCTTTGTGAACTCTAGAGACTGTTATGTGTGAAACTCACCAGAGATTTTGAAATACAGAAGCTACATCAAAGCCAACATTAAATGAAGTGAACATACCTGATGTGACCTACATCTGAATGATTATATTCATCACACTACTGATTGGCTGATTGGATAATGATCAGATGTGCAGGTGTTCCTAATAAATTGGACAGTCTGTGTCCTGTAATATTACAAAGTACAGTGGTGCTTAAAAGTTTGTGAACCCTTTAGAATTGTCTACATTTCTGCTTAAACATGACCTGAAACATCATCACATTTTCACACAAGTCCTCAAAGTAGATAAAGAGAACCCAGTTAAGTAAATGAGACAAAAAAAAAAAAATCACTTGGTCATTTATTAATTGGCGAAAATGATCCAATATTACATATGTGTGAATAAGTAAGTTATGTGAACATACAAATATTAATATAATCAGTAAATCAATTCACTGATGCACAACAACTGCATTCATGCTGTAAAACACTTTCATACGTTACTTTTTTAAAAAAAAATTTAGATGCTTTATTACCGTCTACTCTTATATCATCCACCTGTCACTTTGTTTTCACTCGATAACTCTCCGTACTCTTTGCCTTTCTAAACTAAGGAGATCTTTGTCAGCATTCTAAGCTCTCATCACGTTCCAATAAGCAAACACTCACGTAGGACGTGACCTTTATCGGGCTTCATGGAGCATTTAGAGAATCTCAGGACTAGAGAGAATAGGATTAGGGTAGAGAGAACAAGTGGGATCCGTGGAAGAGAAGAGAGAATAAAGAAGATACTTGGAAGACACCAATGTTTGTATCTAGGGATTCAGTGTTGCATGTAGAGGGAAGACTAATAAGGGTCAGCGTGACTGATCAGAATAGGACCATCAATATTTTAGCACAGTGGGAAGAGTTGTGAATCATTTATGGGCTCACAGCAGCTCTCAGGCTGAAACTGGCCTAACTGTGTCTCTTCTCATCAACCCAATTTGTCCAAGCTGCTGACTTGTATATATGTGGAAAACATAATGGATGCGGTGATGGATAATGCTCCAAACTGAAGCGTGATCAGGGTTTACAAATTCATAGCAGCTTACACAGGTCCCCTATACCCTGAATGCAACTTCTGCAGTGGGTGTGTATCAGTAATACACACAACAGACAGTATATTCAGTCAAGAATACAATATTAAAACACTGGCACAATTTAGAAATTCATTTCTATCAAGCATGTCAATAAGAGTCACTCGTGCCATCCTACGTGGCTCAGAAGCCTCCTGATTTTCTTTAACAGAACTTTTATAAATATTTCTACATTACACCTCCCTGCCAGCAGAGGTCTCCATCCCCTGATTTCTAGCTTACCTTGGGCACCAGGGCACTTCCTGTCCTTAGAATATACAGTCCTTCTATACATCTTTGAAAATCTTGCCAATCCCAGTACTGTGTAAGTTCTAAACCAAGTTCACTTGGATTACTTTACTTTGAGTAGTGACCCTTGCCTTGACTATTATTTACTCTGATTTTAAAATATCCTGCGTCTCTGGGTTTGGCCATTGCTACCATTACTGTGAGGTTGGAGGTTAAATTAAGCACATTTAGGTTCTTGGTTTTGAATCACTCCTGTGTAGTTTTGGTGGTAATTCTTAAGGTCATTGTCCTGTTGGATAGTAAAGCTTTGTCCCACTCTCAAGTGTCTTACATCAACATTTACATTTGCCTCATTTGGCAGACGCCCATTTCCATAGCAACTTACATTTATCACATTTATTAACTTAGCAGTCGAGGGCCTTGCTCAAGGGTCCAGTAGAGGCAGATTGGGGGTGCTTGGATTGGAACTAGGGTTGCCAACCGTCCCAAATTACGCGGGTTGTCCCGGAAAATGGGTGATTTTGAAGTGTCTCGTCTGGGACAGCTCTAGTCCCACTTTCCAGGCACAGCCTTGCTGGCCAATAATACTGTCAGCATAGCAAGTGCGTGGTGTGTTTTCGTGTCTGCACTGGCCACTAGTGGTGAGCGGTGACAAAATTATAGAATATGTGATCAAAATGAGCATTGAACAGGCTAAGACCCCCCCCCACACACACACAACATTTAGATGCTGCCACCCCCCACACCCGCTCGTAGACCGTCCCGCATTTGGGGTTGAAAAATTTGGCAACCCTAATTGGAACTAACCACCTTCCAATGAGAAGACAAGCATCTTAACCACTAAGCTACCTCTGTCCTGTACCCACTGTCTTGTAAACTGAACAGACTTTTTTTTTTCTAAGATTGACCTTTATTCTAGGATTAGCTCCATCTATCTTGCCCTCAACCCTGAACAGCTTCTCATTTCCAGCTGAAGAAATGAGCGTCCCAATGAAATGATGCTACCACCCCCATGCTTCACTGTGAGAATAGTGTTCGGAGGGTGATAAGTAGAGCTGGGTGCCTGCCAAACACCACTTTGTGTCAAGGGGGGAAAAAAGTTAAATTCTGGTTTCATCAGAAGAAGGAACCTTTCTCCACACCTTGGCAGAGACTCCACATGGAATTTTGTATGGGTTTTTTTTTTTTCTTTTCAGTAATTACTTTCTTCTCTCCACTCCTTCATAAATCCTAGCTCTGTGGAGAGCTCAGGTTATGATTGTCCAGTGTACAGCCGCACCCTTCTGATTTGTGGCTCTGTTGGCCTCGTGACGCTTTTCTATCTAACACCTTCTTTACCTGGCTTTTATTGGACTAGATGGTGGTCTCTTTTAGGCAGAATCACAGTTTTTATTTCCAGTTTTTGATAATGGACGTTCAATGTGTGTTATTTATTTAGCCAGACCCTTTTCTGGTACTGTATCCTGCAACTGTTTTGATAGCTTGTTGGTCTTAATGATGCCATTTGATTAGATATTTTCTCTAACAAATTCTGGAACCTTCTCCAACCTGGTGTATTCATGATAACACATTAGAGCAAACTCATTAATATAAAAATCTTGCAGCTGGGAAGTACTGTCTGAGCTGTCTGAGAGAAAAACAAATCAGAATCGAGAATTCAGGAGCGCTGTGGTAGGACGCGGAACAACGCACATGAAACTGTGGATATTTCCCATTAGAATGAAATATTATTTTCGATATAGTCTTGGTTTTTATGTTCTCCACCTTTCCTTATAATAGAAGAATATTGTTGTGCCTCTTTTAGTCAGTCGGATCACACCCAACATTTGCCAACCAGAAACTTTTTTTTCCCCACCAAATAAGTCCTCATTCCGGCAGTGAAGCTGACAACATATATAAGTGACAGCACCAATAAGATCTGTCTCACGCATTTACAGTCTCTCTCCAATTCAAAGGCCTTAAATCCAATTGCAGGAGACATCTGCTTACAGTAAAATGTGCAGTCTGGGACGACTCTGAAAACGTTCTTCATGTAATTAGATGCTGAAAACAGCACACAGTGCAAAAAATAAATCTCGCATTATTTTCCAATTCCATTTCAGCCAGATTAAATGAAACACATTGTGCTGTGTGTCTGGAGCGTGAGTAGATGCATACTGTATATGCTTGATTTATGCACGCTAAGGGGCATGGCTGCTTCGCAAACGTCCTTGATGTCTTGTCATCATGGGGAAAAGAAAAAAAAACCCACCAAGCAACGAGACAGTACGACTTTAGAAATCAATGCTTGAGCAAATACGTCAAACACACCTCGATGTCTGATCCAGGGGCGTGATGATAACATGCAACCAAATTTATAAATAGCTGCCCTGCGAAGTGTTCTAATGCTGTAATCTTCCTCTCATCTTGTCAGCTTAATGGCGCCTGCTTGTTTACGCTAGGTGAGATACATGGTGTGTGAGGTGTAATCTGGCAGCCATCACTGGCCTGATGGAGAGTTATAGTCGTAGTCAGTATAACAAGAATGAGAAAGAGAGAGTGAGAAGGAACGAGAATGAGACGGAAGAAGGAACAGAGTATGATAATGAGTAATAAGAGAGAAAAATAAATAACGAGCGAGACGGAGAAAGGCAGGAGCAGCGAAAGACTTATAGATCAAAAGAGAAAACTAGACTATAGCATTACAAATGACTATAAATAATTTTCTCTTGCGAGAAAGAAACTCTCCCCGTGGGTCCCGAAACATGCTGGAGAGTAGAAATTGTGGTCTGTCAATAAGTGTGTGTTTCCTTCTCCTGCTCAGTGTTCCCAAGATCCAGGAGAAAGTACTTTTGATCCAGGATCATTGTTATTATCGATATCGATATCTATTGATATTCTGAATATTATTCTTTTTGTCAGCGATATACGTATGGATATCTGCTGTTTTTTGAGTTTGTGTTATGTTATCGATGCTTTGGCATCATCGCAGCATTTGGAATCATACCAGGGGTTTTCTACGTTTTTACAAAATCATCTGAAATCCTTCAGTTTAAAAAAAAAGGCCTTCAGCATTATTTATTATATATGGGTATTACATTTAGTGAAACGTTTGTAATAAATGTTAAAACGTATGGAACGCATGTTACTTCTTTGGTTTGTTTGTATTTCGTACTACAGTCTTAACTGTTAATTAAATACAGTATAATGTGACTGATATGTCTATGACGCCTTTCTGTATGGAGTTTGCATGTTCTCCCAGTGTCCACGTGGGTTTCCTCCGAGTAGTCTGGTTTCCTCCAACGGTCCAAAGCCATGCACATTAGGTGGATTGCCTGCTCTAAATTGCCCACAGGTGTGATTGTGCCATGTGTGCCGCCGAGAAGTCCTGGCCAGTGCTCGGTGTAAATTACGGTCATGGAAGCTTGGAACGTTGGAAGCATCTCCTAGCCAGCTATTGCCGCCCTATGGCTGACAGACAGCGTTGATGTTGATGATGATGATGATGATGTCTATGACATAAAAGACACCACAAACTTCTGTGGGTTGCGTGAGCCCTCAGTTGGGAAATCCTGTGTAATGATAATAGTCATTCTGCTTAAATTGAACTGAACTGAAGTGAATTGAATTGAAAAGCAGAGAGGTATAGTACTGATAGATACATGATAGACAGGTAGAGAGGAGAAAAAGAAAGACAAAGAGAAAGGAAAACAAAGACAGGTGGAGGAAAGAAAGAAGAAGAGGGGAAAGGAAATCAGGGACGTAAACGAGACAGGGACATAGAGAAGGAGATATGAGATGAGGGAAAAGACAATGACTGGAAGACAGAGAAAGGCACAGGGAACAGCATTTAGAATCAAATTCAGTGTTTTGTCCCAGATTTGTTTTTGACTGATATAGATGTGGGGAATGGACATACATAGATATGAGATATATTTAGACATCAGGAAATGGTTCACTCGTCTGGGGAACATCATTAACTGTAAATGTGAGAGGATATTAATAAAGCAGGATGTTCAATTCATGATTCACTCTTATACATCTCCGTGTCTGGGGGTCACTTCAGAGGGTGTGTTCTCAAATCGTGTAATGCTGACATCACATCAGTGAATATTTCTGGGGGGGGAGGAATAAATAAATAATATATATATATATAAAATATGACCATGACCTCGGCCGTCATTTGGCAGACGCGCTTATCAAGAGCGACTTACATTTATGTCATTTTTTTATATAACTGAGCAGTTGATGGTTAAGGGCCATGCTCAAAGGCCCAGCAGAAGCAGCTTGCGGTAGGTTTGAACTCGCGACCTTCCAATCAATAGTCCAACCTCCTACCCCTGGGCTACCACTGTCCCCGTCATATGGATTTATTATCATTGTTTAATCTGAATTTGGTTGCGAAGTGTGATTTAATTAAAAACATTTTTTTGTATTTTTATTAAAAAAACTACACTAAAGTGCTGTACAGTCATAGGTTAATTCCTAAAGATCATCGTGATCTTAAAGGCAAAAAATTAAATGGAATAAAATGAAATTAACATAAATAACCCTTCACCTCTCTGAACTCTTTGTTTATGCCTCTGTGCTTGAGGTTAAGCAAAACAAACAAACAAACAAACAAACAAACAAACAAACAAATAAATAATCTGTAATGCATTTCATAAAACAGGAAGTTGGGACATAAATTACAGAAAAATCATATCAAGTAAATAACAAAAATGTGTGTGTGTGTGTGTGTGTGTGTGTGCGCGTGTGTGTGTATGCGTGCGTGCGTGTGCAAGACTTTCAAGGGCAACAAAGCCTTCGTCTGAGTGATTCTCTTTTTAAGTGAAATCTCCTCCTCACTGTGTTCTGAAGACCAGTCTGCCATGTGTGAAAATGTATCCTGTATGATCTTCCTATAGATGAACTCTCATCTATTCTCTGAAAATGATCCTTTAACTGCATCTGCATCTGTACTATATAATGCACATTAGCTGTTATTGATGTACAGTCGTTTATTGATGCCTGCAGTACAGACAGCCTGAGAAAAGTAGCCCGGTGAGAATCATCGCCTTTGAGTTGTTTTGCTCTGTTCTAGCGCAGCACACTGTCCATACATCCTATTTGAATAACTTTGACAGAGTTATTTAAGTGCAGCCTATGGAATAAACCTAGATGATAATGAGGCTGTTTACTACCGTATCCCAGCTGCTCGTAATTCTTAATGGGACAACACATGTGCGAGACGTAAAGTAGCACATAAATCTTTCCGGTTTGCGCCAACAGCACCACCGGGATAATTGGGATAATTCAGCCTTAATGATATAACTTTGAGAAAACTTCCTTCATACAGTAATTGCACTATCGGGAGGTCTATTGGGTGAAAATATGTGTTCTTTAAGCAGCGCCAAGGTCATTTTAAGCTCCTGTTTGAAGAGCCTAAAGTAGCTCAGAGCTCCTGAGGGAATCACCTCTGACTGGCGTTCCTGCCTCATTTTGTGCTCATTTTGTCGGATTCCTCAAAAGAACGTCTTGATAAGATCTCATCAGGAAAAAAAGGGCATATAGAAAATCAGTAGTTCAGTGAGTAGGCATATGAAGTACGTATGTTGTGCGTTAAGTAAGGAAGAAACCCAATATGGTGTACTGTTACCCTATGTTATCCTAAATAATAACACATTACAGAACATTGCATTCACTCATTCCTTCCTGTACCACCGGCAGCACACCCCATAGGTGTGTCAAGCGGCGGCACATAGGTGCATCGAGCGGACCCCGTGGGGCTCAGTTGACGTTTCCTTGCTGGACGCATTTTACAGGGTCCACGCCTAACCCTCCCCTAACGTGGGGCTCAGGATCATGCAACACACAGAAACAGACAACCATTCACACGGGCAATTTAGGGTAGCCAATCCACCTAATGTGCAAGTCTTTGGACTGTGGGAGGAAACCGGAGTACCAGGAGGAAACCCACGTGGACACAGGGAGAACATGCAAACTCCACACAAAAAGGTACCCGTGCCAAACGCGGGGCTCGAACCCAGGTCCTTCGTGCTGTGAGGCGACAGTGCTAACCACTTAGCCACAATGCATTGCATTGCATTACATTACAGGCATTTTACAGGCTCTTACCCAGAGTGACGTACAACAAGTGCAAAAGTCAGGTACAAGAATAATAGAACTTCTAGGCGAAAAGGTTCACATGCCAAGTGAATAAGTGCCAGAGTAACACCTAGTGTAGTATTCTGTAGAAGGACCAATCAGCTAACAGGAGTGAAAACAGAGCTAACCATAAATGAGCGCAGATGTAAATACGTAATAGCACAGATCTATTTAAATGGACATAAACAAAACCCCAGTAGCTAACCTGAATATTGTACATGATGACCAGGCTAGACAGAACGAAGCCTGGGTTATGATGGGATTACACAGTGGAATAACACACAACAGATTGTCCTGTTATATGAAGATAATGCACACCAGGGTGGCGTGATCCGGGACTGCACGCCAGCGGAGTGCTGCTACCTCTCCAAAGTGGTTTGTTTTTGTATAAGAGCATAGTGTGGAGTTTGTTATTCCACTCATCCCATGGCAATTTGCCAACAAGTACAATGTTTAATTTATTAATGTACAAAATGGTGCGAATTTAAATGGTTTATAGTTAGATGTAATGTTGTGGAACGTCCAAGAGACATTCCTGCTCTCATTATGGTATAGCTGCAACAGTCATTCTGCCTTCTCTCTCTCTCTCTCTCTCTCTCTCTCTCTCTCTCTCTCTCTCTCTCTATCTATCTATCTATCTATCTATCTATCTATCTATCTCTCAGCTTACCATTTTTCTAAGAAACCTGAAAGTGGAAACTCTTCTTTCCTGAAGACTTTCCTGTGCTGTTAAACTATTACAAAGCACTTTCAAGTAAATATTAAAATCTTAAATAAACGCGTCCTTACAAAAACATCACATCATCGATTATACATTTTATGTACAGATTATTATTATTATTATTATTATTATTATTATTATTATTATTATTATTATGTAACAATTCTGCTGTCCCTGTGTATGAGCTCTTACTATAGAAACAATAACGTATTAGAAAGAGTGCATTACTATTAGCCTATTGTTCACGTTACACACAGAACTACCTGTCCTGTTATACAAACAATGCACACTTTGTGACCAATTTTATTTCTCTTGTAGCATAGCTATTTTTTATAATTTATTACAGTCTTACTTTTCTTCTGTTTAAAGTTACATTTATACAGGAGCACACTCGTGGTATCCCGTCGTAGCATCTATGAACAGTCTTTCCTTCGCTAGGGTCTCTTTTTCCTCTCGGAGTTTTTCTTGAATTTGATACGACAAAAAAATATGTTGCTGACAGTGGAGACTCCCTCCCTAAATGTTACATAAACACCTCCTTGTGTCTTAACAACGATTACACATTTGCCTTTGTTAAATGGTATGTTTTTGAGTTAAATGGGTGTTTATTACTTTATTAAACGTAGATTATGTCTGCCTGTTACCATAGGAAGAATAATATATTCGAATGAACACAGGAATACACACCCTGCGATTTAAATTACAGCCACCGACGGTTGCTAAAGAACCTTAATCATCACCTCAGTGACCGATCAGATTTGAAAATGAAACAGGGCAATCCAGTCCTATCACTTACATGCATGATTAACCACACTGAATAAATAAATATTAGAAATATGTACAGATATAATGTCTCCTAACACATTCAGGAGTGTTTGCGTGATTTAGGATCAAACTGAGCGAGACGATGAAACACATCCAACCTGATAATTAATCACGTACTCGGGTCTGCCAGTTTTCACCCCCAGAAAAGAAAACTTCTTATAAAATACACGCACGATTTGTGAACTCCAGGCTGTCTGCATGCACACACCAACCACGAGTCCACATTCCAAACTGGCTCATAGATCACAAGTCAAGAAGAGAGAGAAAGAGAGAGGGAACTCGCGAGCATATTAGCACTGTTAGTGCTGCACACACTTCCATCATGCAGCACATCTGATCCCCCAACGTCACACTGAGACGCAAAAAACAAAATTAATCAGCAGGGGGCTTAATTATGGGTGGCAACACCGGCAATAAATCACTAAGCCGTGCGCCGTCTGTTTTCACAATAAATTATCATATCCGTCTCATGGGAGGATCTGATCAGGCGGTTTGTAGCCGTGTGTATACAGTGAGCTCCAGAATTATTGGCACCATTCTTGAGCAAATAAAAAATGAGCAAAAGGAAATATTTAGAAATCATTTGTGCGTAGGAGTGTTGAGAGATTGGACATGTGGAAAGCACTCTCCGACAACATCCAGGATTCGCCTGTATCCAAGTTGTAACCTCCTGGCAGAGGAAAACAGGTTTTGTGCAGATCAACATAGATCATTGAGCAGAATTCATGATGCCATCAATCTGCCATCAAGCCCAGGCAGAAAAACAGCACATATTTATTCATACAGTGGAACCTCGGTTCGCAAACGTGTCGGATGGTGAACAAATCGATGTATGAACCAAATTCCCGAACAGATTTTTTTATCGACAAAACCTTAACCTTAACTGATGGACAGGATGCCAACCCACACTTCACGGCACAAACATTCCGTTCCTGTCAAGCACTCGTGGTGTGAACCTGCTCAACTGCTGAAAAATGCCCGTTGTGTTTCTCTGCATTTTTGCTCTATAAGCTTCATTATGGGTCCCAAGAAAGTGGAAATGGTAGTGAGAGTA
>JAQMCW010000021.1:4739105-4751974 GCA_030068335.1 Chrysichthys cranchii
ATGAATTACTGCATCAGTGCGGCGTGGCATGGAGGCGATCAGCCTGTGACACAGCTGAGGTGGAATGGAAGCCCAGGATGCTTTGATAGCGGCCTTCAGGTCATCTGCATTGTTGGATCTGGTGTCTCTCATCTTCCTCTTGACGATTCCCCTGAGATTCTCTGTGGGGTTCAGGTCAGGCCAGTTTACAATTCTTTATGTGTGCTTGATAATTGAGATGGGATGCCAGTTTATTCACACAGCATTCACACACTCATTCTGACCTTGGGGCAATTAAGTCAAAGGGTAGCTAACTGACCTGTTGTTGGACAACGGGAGGAACCTGGAGAAAACCCACAGGGACGTAGGGAGAACATGCGAAACCCAGTACAGACAGAGTTTAGGATCAAACAGGGGATCCTAAAAGCAGCGATGCTACCGATGAACACTGTTACCTCCAGCTAGAATAGTTACTTTTATATTCTAACAATATTGCAACTTTATTTTGCCCTTGAGCCGTGGCTGCCAAATTAGTGGCCAAAGACACAAGTAAATCACAAGATATAATTGCTCTTACCTGTGCTCAATCTAACATGACACAAACGACATATTTCTATTTACCTTGTTATCATCCTGATCCTAATTTGAGGCTTAAAATCCAGTGAACACACTCTTATCCTTCCGCAGTCCTGTTCTGGCCTCGCCGGCCAATAAGGCTGGTTGGTACATTTCAAACAATAAAGAACTAAACAAGAAAGGAACCTCCACTGAGCATGCAGTCATCCGTGTAGTTAAAAAGAGCTCTGTGCATGCCTTTCTAGGACACTCTGTACTATTAGGGGCCATAGAGTGCTTTTGAGAGGTCTGTGAGCAAAGCATAACATCACTAGTCTGTCAGGTCTGTTTTCCCCTGAACTACTTTTGGACTGCTGCTGCAGGGAACTGTATTTTTAATCCAGCCTCATTAAAGTGCATAGATTGATGGCAGTTTTAAATTTTTATATAATGTGTTTTAAAATATTTACTTTGCAACCAAGACAAACACAAACAGAAGTCAAACTGCTCTCTGTGATGCAAGCAACCATGTGAGGTGTTCATAGCTTAAATACGACTTTTTGAGTCATCCTGCCATATTCATTTGACGTATACGGCCATATCCTGTCCTCCATAGTCATTTAATCCAAGTCATGACATCAGTAAACACTGTATGCGTGTAATCTCATTCGAACCGTACACAGGTATACTTATAAGACAGAACATTGCTTTTATTTTCTCCGGGAGCAATGGTTGACTTTGCCTTTATGCCTGATTTATGTTCTGCCCTGATAATCTACTGGGAAAACAAGTGGCAGATCTTAAATCACCCAAGCTCATCCTAGGGTATACAAACTTCAAGTGTGAGTAGGTTTTGTGCACTTGACGGAGCATGTAAGGAGGGATGAAATATATCAGAAGTCAGTCCACAATAATCAAATCGCATCAGTGCTGTTGATCTCCAGAACATGTCAGAGGGATCACTGCCTCTGTTCAGTACTTCAGAAATGATGCTCATTACATGCAGGGAGAGGCAGGTGTCAAGGGTGTAAACACAGTTTGTGCAAATAGAAGAATCGTAATCCAGGTCTATAGCGGGGTTTGAACTAGGCAGGCTTTGTGTTGCTGCAAAGAAGCTGCAGGGTAAACATACACTGTAAACAATTACCGTAGATTTTTAATTTACCGGCAGCTTGGGTTGGAGGTAAAGAACTGTCAAATGTACAGTACACAACTGTAAAACATATTTATGGTAAAGTACTGTAATATCTTACATTGTTTAAAGTGACACATTGCGTTTTCTCAGTCCAAGATACAACGGAGCTGAAGAGTCTTATTCAAGAACCCCTCGATGTAGCCTGACCGAGCTAGGGTTTGAACACATGACCAGTTTACATGCAACACAATGTCTTAACCACTGAGCCACCACAACTAGCTTAAACACCTCACGTTGATCCAACACAATCTGCCACTGGAGTTAAGTCAGTGTTAGGAGTAGTTGAATCAGTGCAAGCTTATTGCAGGGTTATTAGAATGGCTCAGTGGTTACGTTTTTGCATACAGAAGGATGGATATTTTAATCCCAGAACTAGCGTTAATGGCAAAACCCTTAACCTTCAGCTCAATTGTATCCTTCATAAGCCAAGTGAGCGGTGCCGAGTTATGTGTTGTTTATTTATAAC
Source organism: Chrysichthys cranchii (assembly GCA_030068335.1). Taxonomy (NCBI): domain Eukaryota; kingdom Metazoa; phylum Chordata; class Actinopteri; order Siluriformes; family Claroteidae; genus Chrysichthys; species Chrysichthys cranchii. The sequence goes on from JAQMCW010000021.1 coordinate 4,741,301, forward strand.
ATAAAAATATTACAGTACTTTACCGTAAATATGTTTTACAGTTGTTTGCTGTAAATTTTACAGCTTCCGGTAAATTACCGTAAAAATCTAGGGTAATTTTTTATTTATTTATTTTTTTACAGTGTAGACAAGCTAAGGACAAACACAAAAAATGTGAACAAACTCAGGTAACAAACCCCTGACAGGACTAAAACATGTAATGAGAGGCAGGACACAAGTGCTAAAAGTGTCTAAATCATGATGGAAGTCCATAGTGAGATCTGAAACACAGTCAGACGAAGTTAAAGTAAAATAATCCATAATCATAAACTGGGAAAACAAGCAAGGGTCTAAACCAGGGAAAGACAAAACTAGGAAACATTGAAATCAAGGAACAAAAGCATGACACTGTGATTCTACAAGGGAATTACAGGGTATAGATAGACAAACTAAACAAGGATTAACACAATACAGGTGAACACACTCAGGTAACAAATCAATGATCTAACTGGGACAGAAACCAAACCAAACAAACACAGAGCATGTTTATGACAGTATTCATTGCTATGAATGTTGACTATAACAATATTCACCTTGTGCTCATGACACACTGGGTTGCATAACTTATCCTTGCTTTGTGAATATGCTATTTCAAGAAACAATTGAATTTCAATACAGCGTCTGATTGGCTCCTTGTGGCACAGAGAACAGTGTGAAAGAAGTATATAAACATGCCACAGCTGAACAAGTCTGGCTGCATTTTCAAAACTCGATAATAACAATGCTTTGATTTGATAAACCTACAAGTATTGTAATGCATCAAGCCTAATGAAGCTTATAATAACACAAGAAAACTGTGGAGTCTTTCACTGCAGGAGAAGAAAAATGCACCATTGTTGTCTGCAGATTCTGTTTTCTTTTCATGCCCTTTGTAGAAATATGCCACGTTCACACAACACAACAGAACGGGTTTCTAGGGAGGATGCAGCATTAACACTGGATAGCACAACTAGATCACTGTCTTATATTTTAAAGATAAAAATTACATTCCCTCATTTTGTACAAGCTGAGAACTGAGAATTCATTTGGTTCAATAACACACTTCCTTAAACATGAAGAAAACACGACAGTTAATAAAAATACATACACTGAAAGCGATCGGAGATGAAAGTTGTGCATGTTTTTTTGTAAATAGCTAGCTAGAATTAAACCCTGTTTACGCTTTACACTTTAGATTTTTTAAATGGATCTTGGGTAATCAGAAACGGACAGCGATTAATACAAGTATATATGGCTACCCAATCCAGAGGCACTCACTCATACCACTTCCTGATGTAGTGTGAGATACATTTGACCACATATTTTTTGTAGTGTAAAGGCAATAAGGACATAACAGCATAATTCAGCATCAATATAGGATGTGGTGGATGCTTTGGTGACAGCACGCCAACATTCGAAAAAAAACGAAAAGGCACAATCTCAACAGCTGGAATAGGTCGTATAAGTATATATAGTATTTCTTACAACATTCGTGTTTTCTTAGCCAGACCGTGCTAAACAAATCTTGCACTTGCACTTGGAACAACTGTGCATGAGTCCCTTTGACATTCTAGGAAAGTAACATAGGCAGTAATGAAATCTGAACACAGGTGGTCAGCTGGACACCTTGGAGACGCCTGATTGACACTGGTGTAAACAACGATGTGTCTCAGCTGCCCACATGCAGCCCGATTGTCCAGGATGCATTTAAAACCAGGGTTTACAACAGAGCCTTTGTGATATACCTAGTGTCTGCTGGTATCAGAAATGTGTGGATCCATGTCCAAATCAACATAGAAGTGCAGCTGAGAAGTTTGGTGATTTAATTTGTTTTTTCTTATAATGCTTCTGTAATACTGGGTTGTAAATACTTGCATAGTACTGTACTAAGTATTTTGCCAGTACACCATTGTTGTCATTGCTCTTCAGGTATACAGTCAAACCTCTCATCTTTGGACAGCGCATTACCGGATATCGGATGCAACGGACAAAATCCGTTGGTCTGAATACATAATCCGTTAGCCAGAATGTCCGGTATGAAAGTTTAAAAATCCTGGACGTAGCGATCTGATTCCAGTCGTTCCGCAATTGGCCGCTAGGTGGCGGTGGCGCGCGTGCTACTAGTTGCTTACAAGCGTCGGTTGAGCTGTGGTCGTTGTGGAGCTGTACTGTTTTTTCGGTGATTATTTGGTGTTTTTCACTGTTTTTCTGCCCAGTGCCATCATTATGCCACCCAAAGATAAGTCTAGTGGTAAAAGAAAGCGTCTCAATCTTAGTATTGGACAGAAATTAGAGCTCATTAAGAAGTCTGGTGTTTCTGTCTCCCGTGTTTCTGAGGAGTATGGAGTGAACACACATAAGGGAAATGACACTTACAATTGTATTTACATATTTATTTACATTAGTGTTTAATGTCCTTACCTATTTATGTTGGTCGTTACGCTGCTTGTCATGTGTACAGTACTTGCGGAGCACTTTTATGGACCTTAGTGTCGTTTTTCCTTGTATTTCCACTATTTTAACCCCCCACACTAAAACACTTCACATCATCGGACTATTCAAGTCCCCCCAATTATTTTGTTAATGCGAGGATCAACTGTATTACTTAGTGCACATTGACACTGTGTGTGTTGACTCTTCCCTTACATGCAGTATTTATCACAGGTTAAATTTTGGACATGCCACTATGCTGTCATGTACTGTGTAACAGCTGGCTAGCGCTCTGGGTAATGGTTTACTCAGTATTAAGCTACCTACTGTTAGAACTCTTGCAACTGTCCAGTTTTAATTCTATGACCTAATACTTAGATGCTTATCCAAAGTGATTCCAGTTAAAACTGTGCACAATTGTGACGTGACGGGTGAAACGTCTTGCACAAGGGCTGAATGTGTGGCAGCTGGTTGGTGGTGCAAATTGAAGTCACAACCTTGAGATCATTAAACTGAAGCCTGCTGCATCGTGTGAATAATCTATTTTCTCCAAGGTGCCAATAAAGACTTCACTTTCAGAAAGAAAAGAAAGATTTTGTTGTAAGAAAACTTTTTTTTTTTCACGTCACTACCGCTTGTTAATCTTATACTATGCAGCTAGTGGTGTTTCATTTTGTATAGAAAATAGCTAACTAACAGCACCATATATCTGAATGCTGAGTTTGACCCATTTCCAAAATGTGAAAGAGGTGATAATTAAAAAAAAAACACCTTTCTGAGACAACATGCAACTCAAAACTGAACCCATGCTCTCCTGGATGACACCGGATAGTGGGATTATACTGGAAATCATTACCATATACAGGTGTAGAAGAGTTAAGACAAACAGCACTACTGTAATTGTGTTGAAAGCAAGGGGTTTTTTTTTTTTCAGTATGACCATATTGTGAATAAGACTCCTGGGATGGACAAAGGACGGGCATTAGGATTACAGCAGTACTGTGCAGTATCCTGGTGAGATCACTGGAGCAAGGGTGAAAGTTGGTTATAAGCTATAAATCCAAATACACATACAAGCTAAATGTCTCATCTGATTACTGACCACCTTGGGGTGTTTCCCACTGAGGGACGTGTGGATTGGACATTGAGACAAATGGACACTGAACTTGTTATCTGTGTGCTACGTGTTCATCCTTGAGTATACTTCCATTAAGTAAGACTATTGGGATGGAATTCATTTCCATCCAATATTCTCAATTCCATTACCAGCATGTCCTGATTGATTGGATGTCCCAAGAAATACCTCGCTTGTCCTCTGGTTTTGCCCATCTAATCTAAGGAAAATCCCCAAAAACCCATATTTCTCAGAAATTTGCGTGAATTAAATTCCCTTTTCCTGCGCTTTGTGTCTAATGTCGGCACCAGGATACCTAATTCAACTTCAGAGGCACCTGGACAATACCCAGGCCTCGATGTAGAAAACTCAGCATGAAGCCTTTGTATCTTGGCGGAAGCAAAATTTACAGGCACACAGAGAACACCTGCAGTGTCATCCAGTGATTAACACATCATCGAATCACACAGCTGCCACTGGAGTCTCTGATCAAGAACAGTCATGTTGGAGATGGAGAAAAACAGGCAAGCGTTTATATTCTCTCTCTCTCTCTCTCTCTCTCTCTCTCTCTCTCTCTCTCACACACACACACACACACACACACACACACACACACACACACACACACACACTCTCTCTATCAGTGTGTACATGTGTATATCGTCATACGCAATGCAGATTACTCTAAATCACAGCTTTCTAAAATCCACAATTCATTTTTTTTTAATTAAACTGGGTATTACAAAGCCTGGTTTGTCCTTGACAGTAAAGCTGAGCATCAGAAGCAGACACCAGGAAGGAATCCTCACAGGATTGCAAGTGACCTGATGAGTGTCTGTCTCTATTTTATTTTGTGAATGCTTTTCTACGTGGATGCCTGGGAATTGAAGGCTGTAAAACTACGTTCAGGGGCCACGTAGTGAAACAGATCCAAGGTCGAATGCATGGCTCATGGGGAGAAAAAAAAAAGCAGCAGGAAATATAGGCAGGTTTTTTTTCCCCCCAAGTTCAACTATAGTTTGATTGCTAATGAGGCAAGGTGAATATGTGTTTAGGAAATTATAAACCAATTCCTCTTGGAATGACGTTACCGTAATGACATTAAGAGGAAAACCAAAGATTTGATCTTAAATGCTAAAAAAGTGCCAGAGTTGGTGACTTGAAGGTAAAAGTTATGTAAGTATTCATAGGGAAAGTCACTTGGTTAGAGTCCAGGTAAACACATGCTTAAGTCTAAATGGGATTCATTGGGGAAACCCCCCCCACTAACATTACCTATATACTGACGGGCCCAAAAATGTACCCAGACCAACAGTGGTTATCTGTGCCCATTTTTTAAAATCCAAATTGAATCACGGCATCAGTGTACAGAGATGTGAGAGCCGTGTAGAGATGTGTGTACAGTACACTAATACAGTTTTTATGCAGATGTTTTTTTTAGGTTGAAGTGTGTATACATTTTTTTGGGCCCCTCCGTATATACTACAGCTGCATGAATGGTCTTCGCAGTACCGATCACATTAATAAGAAGCAGGAAGGATGCAAATGCAGGTTGGCATTTTTTTTTTAAATCAGGCAAAAAAAAAAAATCTGACAGTTCAAATTGTCAAAGCCAATAACCCAGGTAAAACCCAGGTAAAACCCAGGGGCTCGGCAAATGAGCAAAACTAGGCAAATCTATAAGCCCTAAATATAAACAGAAAAAAAAACCCGTTAAAGTAAGGAACGCAATCAAGGTTGTTGCTTGTAAACCGACATTAGAGTTGTTAGGATGACATGTAGCATTGTGTGTGTTTCTGAAAGAAAGAGACTCCTGGTTATTTATTGAGTGTGTGTGTGATTAGTAATGTGAATGCAATCAGAAGTCTGGCAATGCAGAGCAGGTGAACGTGTCATTGGACCGGGATTTGGACATGTTATTTGCTGCCAAGAATTTTGGCAAATGAAGTTTGTGCTCAACACAAAATGCATTCTTAGACCAAAAAAATGAAAATCTAAAAAAAAAAAAAAGTCTAAATCTACTACATTATCATGCTATAATGTGTCGTACTAAAGAATCTAAAAGTTTCTTTCAGGTGTTATGTTAAAATCCAAGAATCCATAAGGCTGAAAATTTCAAATGCACCTTTAAACATTTCTTTATGAGCCTTTCCTTACTCGGGTAATTACATGTTATACTTCTTAAGATTTCTGCAGGGATTTCACGTCCCCCTATAATCTTAAAATTTTTGATTAATAATTAACTGTCATTAAAGTCCAGAGTAATGAGGTGCTAATTAAGGAGTGCTGTCTGGCATGTCAGTGTGAGCGATGCTTATTTTTGGAATAAGGAAATGACAGAATATAGGTTTTTCCTATTCTATCCGATCCAATCCTATCCTATCCTATCCTATCCTAACTTATCCTATCCAATCCTATCCTATCCTATCCTATCCGATCCTATCCTAACCTATCCGACCCTATCCGATCCTATCCTATCCTAACCTATCCGATCCTATCCTATCCTAACTTATCCTAACCTATCCTATCCGATCCTATCCTATCCGATCCTATCCTATCCGATCCTATCCTAACTTATCCTAACCTATCCTATCCTATCCTAACCTATCCGATCCTATCCTAACTTATCCGAACCTATCCTATCCTATCCTATCCTAACTTATCCTAACCTATCCTATCCAATCCGATCCTATCCAATCCTATCCTATCCTATCCGATCCTATCCTAACCTATCCGATCCTATCCTATCCCATCCTATCCGATCCCATCCTATCCGATGCTATCCTATCCCATCCTATCTGATGCTATCCTATCCTATCCGATCCTATCCTATCCTATCCGATCCTATCCGATCCTATCCTATCCTATCCGATCCTATCCTATCCGATCCTATCCTATCCCATCCTATCCGATGCTATCCTATCCTATCCGATCCTATCCCATCCTATCCGATCTGATCCTATCCGATGCTATCCTATCCTATCCGATGCTATCCGATCCAATCCTATCCGATCCGATCTTATCCGATCCTATCCTATCCCATCCCATCCTATCCGATCCTATCCTATCCCATCCTATCCGATCCTATCCTATCCTGTCATATCCGATGCTATCCTATCCTGTCCGATGCTATCCTATCCGATCCAATCCTATCCTATCCTATCCTATCCCATCCTATCCTATCCTATCCTATCCTATCCGATCCTATCCTATCCAATCCTATCCGATCCTATCCTATCCTATCCAATCCTATCCTATCCGATCCTATCCTATCCCATCCTATCCGATCCTATCCTATCCGATGCTATCATATCCGATCCTATCCTATCTGATCCGATCCGATCCTATCCTATCCCATCCCATCCTATCCTATTCCATCCTAACCGATCCGATCCGATCCTATCCTATCCTATCCGATCCTATCCTATCCTATCCCAAGCTATCCTATCCTATCCTATCCTATCCCAAGCTATCCTATCCTATCCTAGTGATATGATATGATATATGATATGATATGATATGATATGATATGATATGATAAATGATATGATATGATATGCAGCATGGTTTTCTGTTATTGAAGACATATCTGAAGGTTACTTCTTCATGTCTGTAAATGCCTGTCTCTGTTTGAACCACTCATGCCACCAGACTGGGGAAAACTGGGATGTGATGAGGTTACGATGGCACCCAGGGGTACTTGGGAGTTGGGAGCTGCATTTGAAATTTAGACAAGTGTCCCAATCTTAAGCAATCATCTGAACTTATACATCTTGTGAAAGTCAAACTCTCCTTGCCACATAATTGTGTTAATTTGTTCTCCTCCTTTCATTTCTACCATCTCGCTGTAGGTTTATACAGTATCTCACCTAGCTTTCTTATGCAAGTCTCTGCCCATGCTTTTTTCATCTCCCTTTCTCCAAGTTCTCCTTCTTTTGTGAGTTACAGATGGAGCCAGATGGAGGTGTCCAAACATTTTTACTGGAATTCCTTATTTGTCTGTTCCACACTTACCCCTTTTCCACCAACAGGGAACGGGTTCCATTCAGGATTCTTTGAACCTTGGTGCACGCTAGCGAACCATCCAACGTTTCCAACCGTTTTAAGTGGAACCACTGTAACCAAGGAAATGTCATCAACAGAGGGCATTGCACCATGCAATGAATCACAGAAGTAAACAGTAGCAGCAAGATGGCAGAGTGCACTGATTTCCTGCAAGCATTTGATCTGTTATTGCAGATATCTGTCTGATTTATCCTTTTCCCTTTGCGTTTTCCATTGCTGTGCCCTGCTTTGTCTGTAAACTAATGACACACCCACTGATGTCATCGTGGTTTAGTTTGGAAAAACCAGCTATCTTTTGGTACCAGCTGGGAGCCAACTTTTCAGGTTCTGAAACAGTTTATTTTTATTTGAAATGCGCCGAACGGTTCGAAATGTGGTGCGCGAAGCAAAACGGAATCCGTTTCCTGTTGGTGGAAAGGCATCAATAAAAGTGCACTCTCTCTCTCTCATTGATGGTAGACAGAAAAGTGATGATGTTTTTTAAAGTCTTGAGAGAAAAAAACCCCAACACGAACCCCGCCCTATTATCATTTCTCTGACTGACACACCAGCGAACTCTATTAACAAGCAAGGTGTAATCAAATGACCTAATCACATGGGCATTATGTACCTCTATGGGAATCATGCTGGGGGTCTGAATAGTTTCTGATTTCCACTGATTCCAGAAGGTCATCTGATTTTTCAGCCCTGGATGGTCATTTTGCCCTCATTCATGCTTTGCCTGCTTGTTCGTGCAGTAGAATGCTTCATTACTGAGCATATCTCTCAGTCAATTTGACATTTTCCTAGGAAGCCACTGGTAATCGGTTCAGCATGTTTAACCTTTTAATGCACACGTTATCATGACCTTTTTAGTACTCACTTGTTAATTGGCCACCTATGGTCAAACCAGTCGCAAGGATGTTATCTCATGCAGATGGACCGTCGTGGTACTTGGTTTAAAATTCGAAGCAAATAAGGTCGTTTGGTAGAAAGATACCAGTTAGCTAACTTAATTATCAGCAACATACGAGTCTGCGTATTCCTAAAATTTTGTCCCTGCCCACGGAGCTTACTCATTAGGGAAGCTTCAATACCCTAGCGCTACCGTAATTTCACATAACTCGCGCAGTATGTGCTAAAATATACAAATTTGATATTGACATGCAAACGCATTCATAGGAACAAGACAAAATGATCTCTAACACCTTTCATGTGTGAATATGAAATTAATTGTCACTGCATACTGTAGCGCATCGGTAATCATGTTAATAAATTAGCCCTCGCTCTCAGGAGAGTATTTGCTCTTCAGAAAATGAAAAACAGTTTCCTCTGGGGTTAAAACACACATATACACACACACGTGCACTTAATAGCATAGAGCAGCAAAGAGAATGGTCTTGTATGGCACTTAATGAAAAAGAGATTTGTCTATAATTGAGGTCTCTAACCCCACCTGTGGTTTGACCCTGATCATAGCCCATGTGCCAGAGGGCTCGATTAAACCCAGGCAAAAACTGAAAATCACTACGACAATCTACACTGTCACAACCTAATTATGTAAAGTATAAAACATAATAAGGTTTTAGGAAATCAACAACGGAGTGGTGTAATGTTGTGGCCTGATACAAAGCAGAGTCATTGTTGCTATATTCCTTTAACAGCGTTGTAAAATCCGAATAAAATTTCATTCCTTCTATACCACAAAAAAAAAAAAAATGCCAGTGATTGCAAACAAGAACCGCACACTGTACTTTTTATCCATTTATAATTACATTTAAATATGTGGAGCAGCCACAAAACACAAAAGTTATGGTGATCACTTGTGCTATAGCAGCTATAAACTGTCTTTTTTTTTTTCTCTCTCAGTCTCTTGAAATTAATGTCACAAAAAAGCATCTCGATCTGTTTCCAAGACGTCCTGAACACTCTTCTGGGGCAGAAAATTTACTATCTTAGTAAAGTGTTGCTTTACAAACAAAAAAAAAAGCTTTTTGAAAATCCCTTTTTGTTTATTATTAGTCTTAGATTATGTGGAATGTCCTTGATATAAGTCCCTATGAATGAGCTGTTAGCATAAAAGCAATAACGGATTCGAACGAGTGCATTAACGTATACTTGTGCTTTTCTTTACTGTCAGAGATGCTGTTGGAAAATTAATCGACACCTTCTGACCAATCAGATTTGAGAATTCAACAGTGTTGCGGTAAAAGAACATTTAACAATCATAATTACTGTACACGTAAACGCAATAATTATATGCTGAACAATTCTGATGTTAAGTGTGTGCTGATGTCCAAAGAAGGTGTGTGTGTGTGTGTGTGTGTGTGTGTGTGTGTGTGTGTGTGTAATCAAGTGTCTGTAGGTTGACCAGACTCTCAGGCTCCTGTTGTGGTCAGGGTGCAGGGTTTCTCTTCTTTAGCAGTAATGGGAAACGAAATCTAATTCTCCATCTCCATCTGTCTCTGTTCGGGAGTGGGTGAGATTGCCTTTCCGGAAAGATTTTCCCTGCAAATGGTATCCCTCTGCCTCAATTTGTCATTCCATCCTTCTCCTTTTTCAATGCCTTTTGCTCACTTCTTAACCTTCTCTCATCACACCTAACTCTTGCTCGTCCCTAACACGTCCCCACATAGCTGTCTAATAAAATACACCTCTTGACTATTGGACGATATTTCACTTCGTACCGAAGTCTGAGTTGAAAACAATACAAAACATACACCAGTATCTACACAAGGAAAGCTTTCTGTGTTGAGTTTTGCCATGGAGGAGGTTAACTTGAATTTCAGGTATATTAAAAAATATTACCTCAGAAGTTGCCAGTTTTTCTGGAGAATTGTGTGGGTTTTCTTGTTTTTAGTTGTGTCTAGACCACTTTTTTTTTTTTTTTTTTTTGATAAAACAGAGAGGTTCTTTTGCAACTGCGATATGATGTAACCTAAATGCAAGATCCAAAAAGAAATACAGCTTAAACGAATACAAAAATAAATGGATAAAAGAAAAAGAAAAGAAAGAAAAAGACTTCAACCAGACATCTGAAGATATTAGTTATAATATGGCATATTATT
>JAQMCW010000021.1:4897351-4920032 GCA_030068335.1 Chrysichthys cranchii
CTGATTCCCATCGCACAGCAGCACAACCAGTTTGGGTTTTGTTTTGTTTTTTTTGACAGATGAGCTAATTTTTTTTTTCTTTTTGGAAACATATCCATCAGCCTTTTATAGCTGCCCTACTTTCAGTAGATTGGGTAGCAGAGAGCGTGTCAAGGCCTTCAACTGAATCCTTGCACCCCTGCAGCATGCTCGCTGCATCTTCAACAAACACAGAGAGGGGTTGAAAGAATGACAGCACAATATGCTTTCTTTCTTTTATTTATTTATTTGGATTCATTTACAGCAAGGTAGTGTTACAAAAATCAATCCAGTGACACCATGAAGCCCTTTGCTCATTTCTTTGTGACAGCAGTTATTCATTTAAGCGCACAGTCACCTCGTTCTATCAGCGTTTCAACCCAGTGACATTTATGCAGCCATGTATTGAAGACAAACGAGATCGAACGGATGATATTTTGTCTCCGACGCAGTTCTGGATTTCACCATGCACAAAGCCAGGAGAGACGACAAGCAAAGCATCTCATTAGCACTGATCTGATTTAATCACATCGCACATATCTTCACCTTCTAAACAGCGTGCGTTTGCCCTCGGTTTTCTTAGGCTGACTTTCTTTGAAACGCATCAGATGCACTAAATCCAGTTTGTTTGATTTTTTTTTTTGTTTGTTTTTAATAGAGCCAGAACATTTTTTTCCCTGTACTTACTGGTATGTGGGAGAAGAGTGCAGTAAAAGGTTAGCACACTAAAGTAGAATAAAAGCCTGCTCAAGCCAAAGTCCACATACAAATACACGGTTTGATTCATCGTGCTCTCAGGAAGGCGAAGACACATGGAAAGGCTTTCGTTTCAAAATGTGAAAAAGAAAAAAAAAATAGCTGGACATAGCTGACTACAGCTTGGAGTAAGGTAATGATGGAACAAACAAAAAAAAACCTGGTATGTTAAATGTACAATCTAATAATTCACGCACTCACTCATCTTCTGATGCTTAATCCTGGTCAGGGTCACGGGGGGAAGCTGGAGCCAATCCCAAGTGACCTCGGGTGAGAGGCGGGGTTACACCCTGGGCAGGTCACCAATCCACCGCAGGGCAACACACAACCATTCACACTCACATTCACACCTACGGGCAATTTAGAGTAGCTAATTAGCCTAATCCCCTTTGGACTGTGGGAGGAAACCGGAATACCCAGAGGAAACCCACACGGACACGGGGAGAACATGCAAACTCCGCACAGAAAGGCGCCCAGGTCGAGCCCGGGGATCGAACCCAGGACCTTCTTGCTGTGAGGCGACAGTGGTGAGACACTTCTAATAATTATGGTAGATAAAATACGGTCATTTTGACGTTTGTTCTATTATATAAAATGTTCTGCACAGCACAGAAATTCCTGAGCTGAAATGTGTTTAGCATTTTAAAGTCAACCACAACTGAAATTTAGAGAAATCAGATTTAAAGATTTAGTTGTAATTCCACGAAAAAGCCACTCACCTTCCTCTACAACCTAATCTGCGTATGGAAAAACGGCATTTCTGACCAATTTGGTTTTTCATTGTAAACGTAATTTTTTTTTCCAGTCATCGGTAATCAACAGCATCATCCGCTTCACTTCTCACCAGAGATGAAAGTCACTTGTAGTATATTTCCACATGAGCCTCATCAGCGGTGCTGAAATGAATCACTGTGTTCAATTGAATATTTTTTGTTCTTCTTAAAACTTTAGCTTTATTTTAGCTAAATTTATTTTAACTGCATCATTCATCAGACATTTTAAATCTTTGTCCACTGCCGTCCGTGCAGAATCTTGAAGCGTTCCGTGTTTTGATCACGACCTGAAAGCACAGTAGCGCTGCAGAGATTTTAACAGTCGGTACCTGAGCACAGACTGCCCCGATTGGGCTTACACCCCTTTCGCTGTGGTACGCAGCTAAACAACAACTTGATAAAATAAATAGAGCTTGATATTCTAGGCAGACTTATCTTTATCTTACAGGCAGACCGCTTTTACGACTGCGTTTGTTAAACTGGCTCCAAAACATGACCTTTGCAGGCAGATACCCTCAGCAAAGTCAGAAGATAAAGAACTTTAATTGAAATATTTTCACTTTACAGGTGATATGTTCTTTAGTTGCTGTGTCGGGGATTTTTTCTGGGGGGTTGAAAAATGGTTCAACCACCCAAAAACAGGCTTAAGGAAATGGTTTCAGAGAGGTATGAACACACACCACACGACGACATTTCTCACCCTCACCGTGTTAAGGGGAAAAAATAAATAAAAAAAAGTAGAAACACTAAACATGGTCATGCATATGATTCACATGTGTAACACACACACACACACACACACACACGTGCTGCTGTAGGCCATAAAGGTCATACCATCCTGCACGCTCACACACTTCTCACTCAGACAGCTTGTATGTCATCATTAACTGAGGAAAGATGGACAGAGTGGCCTTTTTTTTTTTTTTAAACAGAGATTTGCAGTTTATCGGCCTTCACCGTTTCTCATTACACACTTTGCAGATCGGGCCGCCTCCTACTTGCACACAAACAAGCTTCCTCAATCGCTGGAAGGAGCCTGAGCGCTCGGTATTGCTCATTAAAATCTGCACTGAGAACTTGTGTCTAATATAATAATAGAAAAACCTGTTGGGTAGTCAGCAATCCGAACTAGCTCTAGGGCAATGACACGGACATCAGCGTTAATTGGCCAGATTGACAGGAATGCAGAGGTTTTTTTTTTTTTTTTTTATTAAAAAGGACCAACACACCAACATATCCAGTCCACAGATTTAGCCCTGCATTATTCTGTGAATTACAGCACAAGGCCACCGAGTCTGGGAATAAAGTAGATCGATTTATCCTGAATGTAATTTCTGGGATTAATCAATCAGCCCTTTTGCACTTCATTACAAACACTAGTTCACCTGTTTGTTCACGCAGCTATCCAATAAACCAATTATATGATCGGAGTGCACTGCGGAAGACCATTCAGATACAGGTCAAGAGTTCCAGGTAATGTTCAAACATCAAACTAGGGAAACGAGTGTCAGGGACTGACTGACTACAACTGAGTATTGCAGAAAGTGTAGGAAATTATCCACACACAACTGTGGGTCTGGTACACACAATGGTGAGGAAAACAAAACGCATCTAGTGAGCAGTAGTTATGAGAGTGAAAACACTTTGTTGATAAGAGAACAGCCAGTCTGGCTCAAGGTGACAGGAAGGCTATGGATAAATCAACAAACCACCCTTTACGACCACGGTGAGCAGAAAAGCACACCAACTTTGACGCTACAGCTCCACGCCGGGGCCCACTGTTGTGCTTTTGGTCTCCAGCCTCATTGAAACAGGGCAGTTGAAGTGGAAAAAGCCCATGTGTGGCCAAAGCCACATCCTTCCCAGATCTGAACATTAACTTAAGCTGCATGATATTTTGTCCACTGTGGGGCTACCACAATTAACTGCACAGGTATCCCTATTAAAGTGGCCATAAGTATAAAGGAGCTGCAACCTATGCCTATGACGTCCTTTAGCATTTTTCTTTTTGTATCGAGTTCATTTATATTATATATTTATATTTATCTCCATTTCTCTCTACACCTATATCCACATACATACATACACAACATTACTAATATAGAGATTAATATTCCCATTAGTAGTATTTTTGAGTAGGCATAACTATGGGAAGGTTTCGCACAGAATTTTTGTCTTTCTTTTTACAATTTGTCGGTGAAAATGAGCAAACGATCCTTTGCCTGCAGGCTTTCCCTCCAAAAAGCACCCCATGGTACAGTTTGCTTGCGGCACTCTTTTTTTTTTTTTTCCCTTCTTCTCCTCTCCAATCACTGTCCTTACTCTAAGCACCGTCCCCTCCGAGGCACCGGACTCAAGAAGGCTGCGTTATCAACAGGGTGCCAAAAACCTACATTTGAATTTATTTCATATATATGGGGGGGCCCAACGATATATATACACACCACCTTCCCCAGTGGTTATCTACACCCATTTTTTTTTAATCCAAACTGAATTATGGCATCCGTGTCGCGAGACACGTAGAGACGCGCATACAACAGCTTTTATGCAGATATTGTTTCATGCTGAAATATAGAAAAAACTATAGTACACTCTCAGACGTGTAGTCATGTGATTATCCAGTCAGCCAATCACATGGAAGTAACACAATGCATAAAATCATGCACGTTACGGAGCATAACTAATTCACTTCTGATCTCGCAACAGACCATCAATATTGTGTTAGTGAGCAAGAACGAGACCAGAGGACAACGTCGAGGCTGAGTTGAGGGGAAAGGCGCCAAGAACCACTTTTTACATCTGCGGTGAGCAGAAAAGCATCTCAAGTGAACGGACGTCGTCAGCAGAAAAACACCACGAATCGACACAAGGATACTGTGGGCACAGACTCCGGGAAGTTAAAAGACTGGAAAAACTCTCTCCTGGTCTTGTTTGGATCTTCAACAGTGCAGTTTTAGTGAGTTTTTAAACACATTCAAGCAGCCGGTGAGTGTAAACAGATCTATCCTAATGCGCACACTGGTTCTTGCCTTCCCCGTTATTAATTGGGATTGAACTGAGGCTTTCTGAAACTCTGCTTAGTCATCGAGGTTTTCCCATCTGGCTCAAATAGGGCCTCAAAAATGTGGTGCTGAAACTCAGCTTGAATGCTCTCTCTCTCACACACACACACACACACACACACACACACACACACACATACACACACGGCCTGGGGAAAGGAGTTTCAGCTCGAAAGCCCAATTCTCAGCTTGCCTCACCGGTGCACAGTGCTGTGTATTTGAAACAGACTCGGTTCCTAAAAAAGGCCAGGGGATCATCATTCAGGCTCGGTGGAGCGACAGGCCCTGGTGGCACCATGGCGTGGAAATTACCACCTACTTGAATTAGTCATACTGAAGTAGCTATGCGCTTGTAATCTGTAATGCGACATACTTGAAAGTTTATCTGTAACAACAATACTTAATGATGAACGTTTAAAAAAAAAAATCAAAAATAAAAAAATACGCAAATCAATATATTCTTCACAAAAGCCTAGTGGTGTTTCTAACAGAGCCGAGAACCCAGCGAGAGACTGAAAAGGTGTCTGATGATGCTGAACGGAGTCCCGCCGGCGCTGCGTGCTGAGGGTCTATTTTAGATAAAAATCCTGCCTAACGCCACAAACCACCACACAGGACTTCCAAACACTAACAGGAATATTTTTCTCCTACAGCTCCACAGGATGAGAACATAAACTGGAAAATAATAATCACGTCAGGCAAAGAAAGGTTCATGTCCATACACGCATTTAAGATTTCTTTGGTGTACAAGACAAATTACCTTAATTACTGTACGTTCCACTGGTATACATGGCACACTATCCTTACACACACACACACACACAGTTTCAGTATACACATGTTGCAGCGGCCCGAAAAGAAAAGAAAAGGAAAAAAAAAGAAAGGAAAAAAAAAAAAAAAGTCCCGCAATTTGGTAATTGCCATGACAAACGCATTTATTTTTGTAGACTTGGTACAGTGGTTGGTTTTCATCTTTGTATTTGAGCATTATGGTTAAAAAGTGTAACATCAGCAATGTGCAGTTGTAGGAGGTTCCAGGAAATACCATAAATGTGAAGATAGCACACACACATTATGTTATTTTCTCTGTCCAAGTGCAAGGGAGGAAAAAAACCCATTACTGTGCTATTAAATGAGGTAGACGAGGAGCATGGAGAAAACGTGAGAGGGGGAAAGAGGAGGATGGGGGACCCACCCCTCACACGACACTGATCATTTTCAGGACAGGAATACGTGAGCTTTAGAGAGACCTAAACGCGAACAAAAAAAATTATATGGCTGGGAGCTTCACAAAGAGAACAATGAGCCAGACACATTTCCAATATGTGACCACACACACACACACACACGACCACTGGACGCCGTAGGACACGTAAGCCGCTTTCCGCTCCAGCTCAATAAGTGCCTGCATGCTTTGGCAGCAGTGCCGAGGAGAGCATCGATTTCCTTTTTCTTTCCTTTTTAAGACGCACAGATGCACTTTCCTAGCACTCCGGCTTCTGCCGTTCCTGAAAGGCGTCCGGCAGAACTTCGGCTCGACTCCATCTCTGCAGATTTCAGAGTTCTTCCCCCAAAAAAGCCTGCCGGCTGAAATTTAAGACCGCCTCTTTACGGCAAATCGGTCTTCCCTGCAGGAAATCAAATCAAATCGGTAACAATGACCAGGACGTACAGCAATATGAAACAGTAAAACAATCAAATACGAGACTGTGCTGAGACACTCGAGTCCAAACTCACCAGAACAAACAAAAATGTGCAAGTAAACACTTTTTCAAAGACAGTGCGCCTGTGCTGGTTCCCATTTCTCTATATGGTTTATTAGGATTACTCAGTTAGCTGGACTGGATTTGCCTGATCTTGAAATCTAGTCCTACCACCAAAGGCAAAAATTTCAAATCTGCTCAGGATCAGGCTTATTGGTTGTAAACAAGGTTAGGTTTTTAGTGCATTTTGAAACTTTAGAGCTCAATTTATACCCCAGCAAATCTGCGTTCTCTTATATGATTGGTCAGAAGAGACTTGATCTACAGAACCCATCTCTAACAACCTGTCGTCGGACTAATTTCAAGTGAATGTAAATTTCCAAGCAAATAAAGCGCAACCCTAGATGTACGTATGCAATTATTATATTAAAACGTAATACACATACATTGCTCACTTTATCAGGAACGTCTGTATACCCGCTCATTTACAGTTACCTCATCAGCCAATCACGTGGCAACAGTGCAATGCAAAAAATCGTGCAGATACAGGACAAGAGCTTCAGAATGGGGAAAAAGTGTGATCTGTCACTTTACCAGATGGACTTGTTTGTACATTTCAGAAACTGCTGATCTCCTCGGATTTTCACACACAACCATCTCTGGAGTTTACACAGAACAGTGAAAAACAAAACAAAACGAACCATTCCGTGAGTGGAGGGTGTGCAATCTGAAACACCTTGTTGTTGAGAGAGATCAGAGGAGAATGGCCATACTTACCTGAGCCCACAGGAAGTGTAGAGTAACTCTGTAATCACTTTTTGCAAGAATGGTGAGCAGAAAAGCATCTCCGAATGCACAACACATCAAACCTCAAGATGGACGGGATATAACACCTCATTAGGTTCCACTCCTTGGTTTAGTCAGCCAAGAACCAGAATTTGAGGCCATCAGGGGCTGAAGACTGGAAAAAGACCAAACGATTTTTTTTCTTAACCTCGCCCATCCAGTTTGGACGTGTCTCAGCCCATGATAGGCGCAGAGTCTTGTTTGTGGCTGATAGGACAGGAACCTGCCATGATCTTCTGTTCTTGTAGCCCGTCCACCTCAAGGTTTGAAGTTTTGTGCATGCTGAAATGTTGTTTCAGTAAAGAGTGATTACACGAGTTACTATCACTTCCTGGCATCTCAAATCTTCCCAATTTCCTCTGACCTCTCTGTTCAACAAAGCACTTCCATCCACAGGACTGTTGCTCACTCGATGTTTTTTGTTTTCCGCAACATTCTGTGTAAGCGCTAGACTGCTTTGCATTAAGATCCCAGCAGATCACACTTTTCTCCCCAGTCTGATGTGCGATGTGAAGCTCTTGACCTGCACCTGCACGTTTTCATGCATTGCCCTGCTGCCACGTGATTCGCCCATTGAATAACTGAATAAATGAACGCGTGTTCCTAATAAAATGCACAGCGCGCGCGTAACTGTGGGCAAATCGCCGAGGTAGAAGAGGAGCACCAGAGCTTAAATCCACATCGAAGTCTTCAATAGAAATTAAGATTTGAGAGGGAAAAAAAAAAAAAAAAAAAGGTAGAACTGACAGAAGTGTTACTGCATCATAAAACTCAAGAGCCAATCAGGTCCCAGGATGCAAATGCAGTCCTTGTCACATGGGTTTTCCAGAGAAATGAACTTGCGAATGGGGGTCACGATAACAATCTGACTGCATGCGTCACTGCAGTCATTAGGCGCTTTCGCGGCAAACAGTTATCGGGACTCAGAGGATCTAACCCCTGGGAAGCTCCCCTGAGACCTTTGCTCTTTCAAGAGCCTTTTCTGTTCGCATTCGCACCGCCAGTAGGAACGCTGGAGGGTCCAGAGTCAAATTCGGGTCAGTCTGGACTGTCTGTCCATATCCACATTTTTCCCCCCACTTCAATTTAAACGTTTACACAAATACGACTTCACGTGGATTTACACAACTCTGGATGTTTACAGTCGACCTGGATACAGAATTCCCCCCTTATAAATACAAAGACACAAAGATTAAATCAAGTCAGTTTAGTTTGCCCTCCACTCCTCCTCAGGTTTCAGCTCCTCTCACCTGTTACCCACCGCATAACGTGTGGATTTTTATTATACAAAGTGCATTTTTGTACGTTTTCCCAGCCGTTTTATCCTGTTACGGTAATGCACACTGACTGATATTTAAAAAAAATAAAGTAAAAAAAAATAAATTTTTAAAAATAAATAAATAAATAAATAAATAAAAACCCTGCACACACACACACACACACACACACACACACACACACACACACACACACACACACACACCTCCACGACTCGAAAAATCTCACTGCACTTATGCCTTTCACCGAACACATCGCCTCATGGTTCTTATTGCGCTGAAAAAGGACCTACCCTGAAGCAGGAACTTAAATAATTAGGGAAAAAAAGGCCCTGAAAACGGCGTACAAGAACTACAATCATCCTCAGCTCCTGCGGTGCGAACACACAAAAAAGGGGGCTGCTTCCTCCAACAGTTATGAGAAGTAGGAAAAGTCCCTGCGGTGCGAAAGCACCTATTGTTTACTTGCTAGACCGAGAGCTGAGACGCGCTCCTTTGGTGGTGGAAAAGCGTGAAATAGGTGGAAAAGGGCCCCAGCACAAGCATAGTATCAAAATAAATTAAATATATATTTGATTTTAAAAAAAATAAAATAAAAAAAAAAACACACAACATATATAAATCAACACTGACCTGAGAAAAAGCTGCAAAACCTTATTCCATCCCTGGATCTCATGAGGAACAGTTCCCTACGAAAAGAGAACAGACTCTGAACTCGCCATCGAACAAAGTGGTTTTGGTATCCAAGAACCACATGCAGCTACAGGAACATTTATAGGTCATGCAACTCGAGCTTTTCCAAGAAAATTCTTAAAAGAATTAGGATTATGTACAAGTTTCACTTCAATTATGCAAAAGAAAAAAGTAGCAGCAGCTTTAACACCACACACTGGTACAGAAAACGTTTAGCAAGAGTTGCATTACATGTCTGATCTAAGACTAATCTGAGTTAGCATAGCAAAATATTTTAATTTTAAACCCCCACCCCCCCAAAGTTACTTTTATGTTTGTGACTGAAACGTTTAATTCATTACACGCAAAAGGTTTAGATAAAAGACAACACATTGGCGAAATCCAAATTTAGGGTTAGAGCTACCTTTACAGTGCTGCGCTGAACGTTTAGCAGTCCTCTCCTTTTCCTCAGTCATTACGTTCATTAAGAAAAGCAGATTCAAACTTGACAAATATAAAAGCTAAACTTTAAAGTTATTTCAAACTAGTCAATACATTTGTCATCGTAAGACCAAAAGAATAAAACGGCATTCAAGAAAAGTTTTATACATACCCAAGCACTGAATGCTTAGCTGTCTAAAGACATTAGGAAGCTATCCGGGTTATTTTAAAAGGCACAGGGTCTTACCTCTAGGGTCCTTTTTAAGTATAAAAAGAGAGAGAAAGATTAAATGGCGCTTTTTATCAACAAAGGAAACACTGCACAGTCCTTTAGTGCCGTTTACGTCTCCAGTCTACATGCACCATTTTAGATTTAAGCTCTGTTTTGAAGAAGATAAAAAATAAAAAAAAAAAAGGTTGATGTGCTTAAAGGTTATCAGGTTATTTAAAAGGCCAGTTCAGCTTTTATGATGACAGAAACAGAAAAATAAACCAGGTTAAAAGTTTCATAAAAAACAATCTAGGCTTTATTGACAATTGCTGCAAAACATTTTTGGACAGATTTAGTTACCTATTTAGGCAAGCGTACACAGGTAGCATTCTGCATTTTCTGGAGAGCGTACAGAGACTAGATGGCAGTAAGTACAGTTTGGGCGCATTTGTTTTTTTCTTTTCTTCTTTTTTTTTTCTAAGTATGTACAAGAAATTCGGATTTAGCTGCAGGATCCCTTTACATTAGGAAGAGATGACCCTTGTAGAGATTGTTGTCCCAATCCTTCTTAAACAGTTTGAGCATGCATTTTATATGACATGGTATTATAATCGATGAAAAATCTGACTTATTTTTAAATCTCTTTGAACACAATTATCCAAACACAATTATCATTTTACAGAACAGATTTTTTTTGAAGAGCCATAACTTATTTTAAACAAATTAAGGATTTGAGGACAGTCCATCTCAACAGTGTCTATTAGGGCTATATTTCAAAACTCTAAAATTTCATGTAAAAAAAAAAAAAAAAATTATAATTTTGAAGCCTAAAGCTAAACGTACATCTTTTAAGACTATTTAAAACAAAATCAATTTGTCATCAATGGCAATAAAGAGATTTTTTCCTTTCCTTAATTAACGATCTTTTACATTATTTTACATAGTAGATTTGGTTTAATGGCTTTTTTTTTCTCTTTTTTTTTTTTTTGGATTTCCTAATATCGAGCAGAATTTTGAAATGTAGCCTACTGGGAATCTGCAACTCATCAAACAAGTCAGGCTTTATCTCTTCAATTAAATATTTTACCAAAGCAATGAGAGGACAAAAAAAAGGAAAACAAAAACTAACATTGCAAAAAAGCAGAGATTAAAGCAGAGAGAGATTAGGAGTATAAAACTGAAAATAAGAACAGGCTGGGTTTTTTTTTTTGTTGTTTTTTTTTTTTTTTTAATACCTAACCCCCTCCGCCCCTCGCCTTCTCAAACTGTCTTGAACTTTCGATCGAGTCCTGATGCGTTCAGTTGCTGATTTTTCAGGTTTCCTTTTTTAAAAGAAAAAAAAAAAAGAAAAAGAAAAAAAGAAAAATGTCCAGAGCAGATATGCGAAACGGAAAGGCAGACAATTACTTTTGTCAGGTTGCTTAAAGAGCGAGCTGCCGTGGGAGACAGTCGTCATGATGGGACATTATGGGTGATGACGTTGTGCTTGCTGAGCTTTCAGTATCGTCCGTACGGGTGTTCCCTGTACGCTCCCTTCGCTTGTCTCGGAGCAGCCGCTTTCCCACTGGCAGAAGCACGCTGTGTCCCGTTCCAGTCATCTGGAGCTACGCAGGTAAACAAACACACAGCAATTGAGGCCATGTTCTGCATACCTGAACATATAAAACCTTAATACGGCTCCAACTCCATCACCACAACCAACACTTAGCCAAATAGTGATTTTAATAACTCCAAATGTAACAATGTAATTCTAATTGCACTTTAAAAAAAGTGTTAAAAAGTTGACGTCATGCATCATGATTAACACACTGTAAATGCTGAAGAAAAACACACACTCAGCGAGATGTTAACACCTACCATAATTCTCATATCCTTCCTGCGTCTCTCCGTGTCCATAATCATAATACTCTGTTTCTCTGAAAGAATTGATACAAGCAGGGAAGGAAAAATATATCAGTCTTCAGGGGGGGAAAAAATGTTTTCAGTAGCTCTCTAGCCTGAACTGAAATGTCATTTTGAGCCATCTAGCTGTCCACTGGTACTGACATGGAGAATTTTTAATTACATGCGTTTAGCACAAGAGTCACCCCAAGAGCCGAGCACATCCAAATATAATAACAGAAACACAGTCGATCCTCTCATTAACGGACTAATTGGGTGGACAGGTTGTCTAAGGTCCATAAAAGTGCTCCCCAAATACTGTACACATGACAAGCAGCATAACGACCAACATAAATAAGTACATTAAATCCTAATGTAAATAAAGATGTAAATACAATTGTAAAGGTCATTTCCCTTCTGTGTGTTCACTCCATACTCCTCAAACAAGAGACAAACACCAGACTTCTTAATGAGCTCTAATTTCTGTCCAATACTAAGATTGAGACGCTTTCTTTACCACTAGACTTATCTTTGGGTGGCATAATGATGGCACTGGGCAGAAAACAGTGAAAAACACCAAATAATCGCCGAAAAAACAGTACAGCTCCACAACGACCACAGCTCAACCGGCGCTTGTAAGCAACTAGTAACACGCACGCCACCGCCACCTAGCGGCCAATCGCTGAACTACAGGACTCTGATCGCTACATCAAGGATTTTTAGAGTTTCATACCGGACATTCTGGCTAACGGATTATGTATTCAGACCAGCGGATTTTGTCCGTAGCATCCGATATCTGTAGATGAGAGGATCAACTAAAAGGAAATACGGACAATCGCACAACACGGAACATATAACCATCACTGGCTATGGTGAGGAGTTATATAACCACGCTGAGGTCTGCAAGTGTTCCAATGCCACTGGCACTGTTACTTTCTGCACTCAAAATGTTGAACCTCATGGTGGAAAAAAGGCCCTTACACGTTTCAACACCTAATCATGTTAGTATAAAGCTCTGCATTTGCTGAATCAGGCACATCACTGCAAGAAAACTGGAATCTGACCAGGTCAGTACAAACGGATCCAGAGGACGACCTAAGTCCTGACCTAATCTCGCAAATACAGGTTTCTCCAACATCAGGGCCGACCTAGGACGGTCTTATGTAGTTATGGATTTTAAAAAAAAAAAACAAACAAAAAAAGGTGCGTCAACTCACGCCTGTGGCTGGCTGTAATAGCTGTCGTAGGATTCGTAGCCCGTCTCTGTGTAGCTTTCATCATAGGCCTGCAGAAAGACAAGAAAGCCACACATCCACCTTGTTACTACTATTATTATATAAGATATACAAGACAATAAATCAAAACGCACAGACTGGACTTGAAAACACGCAATCTGTGTAATCGTGCAGTTCAAACTCACGTAGTCTTCGTAAGACTCCTGGGCAGGAGGGCGTGGTGGAGGAGGCATCCTCTGCGATCCAGGAGCAGGGACACGGGCTCTGCTGGCAGCGGCGCCTCTGCCGGGCTGAGCTGGGGGTCCCCCGCGGCCTGCTGGAGCTCCTCTCACCGCTCCACCTCTGGCTGGACCGCCACGTGGAACACCGCCACGCATGGGTGCCATGCCGCGACCCCTGAATCAGCAAATGCGACACAAGATACAAAGTAAACCCCATTCATAATGACCGATACATTAGCAGTGATGACTGAAAGAACTTCTTTAGATGTATACCTGGGTGGTGGGGGTCCGCCACGCCCCCTGGCCATCGGCCCTCCTCTGCCTCGGACGGCGTGTTCGTGGCTGCCATTCAGATAGCCCATCTCCATGAACTGTTCCTGGCAAATTTCATCCATCATGTCCTAGAGCACGAGGACGGTGTAGAAGACAGGGGTAACATTAATACTTCCCTCTCAGACACCCAGCGCAATGTTTCCTCTTCCAGGAAATCTGTGATCAGTCAGCTATTAACTGAAACACTTAAATAGTAAGAGCAAAACACAAATCTGAGCCGCCGTTACATACGCAGCGATCAATCCAGAAGACCGATTTGACTGTAATGACAATCTATAATGTGCTACATGGTATCTCACACCAAGCATTAATCTACAGCTACAGGTAAAACAAGCCAAGCTCTAACTTAAAACCGTGAGCGGTTAATCAGTTTTGAACGCTCTCCTATCTGGCTCTAATGAACGTTCCCTCCGGCGCCTCTGGGAGAGATTTTTAATTGATACTTACAGGGAAGAGGAACTTCTTAACCTCCTCCATAGCGTGGGCCATGCGCATGTACGCTTCGGGCGCTGGAGCAAACACTTCGATAAACACGTGGAGCTCCATGGACAGGTGGGCGTATTTGGGCTCACCGCTTTTCCTCAAGCTCTCCTCCTGATAAACACACACAATAAAACACACACATTTTATAAGCCTTCTGTTTTGTAAAAGGCTAAAAAACTTCAACCGGTTATCGACGACAGAGAGCCGAGGGCCTCTAAACGCAAGGAGGGCAGCATCTGCCTGCGTGCTTCTAAAAACCCACCAAGAGATGAATAAAACATCAGCTCATAGGCTTCCCTCGGTTTAGGGCGGGCGAAAACGTCGGGCAGAGCTCTCAATTATTTTTTGTAGCCTGGTTTATTGTGTTTACAGCCACCCGTATGAATTACCTCGCACGCTGTTCTGAGACTAATTTAATTAAACCAAACCCGTCGACTCGGCCTCGGAAGGATCAGATACATAGGAGATCTCTCCCTTATCTCTCGTTTAAAAGCGAGCGATACAGCCGAGCAGCAACAATCGACAGCTTGTCGTTCTGCCCCGCGTCAAAGATTAACATTTTAATGAACTTCTGCATACAGAGATGAAAGAACAACTTTGATGACCAAACAGTTTATCAACATAAATAAACGGCTAATCAGAAAACTAGTGTTGGGACTGAAAAACCGAAACGCCGTAAAAACCTTTAGCAACATCTCTTCTGCTTCGCTGCACTGTATCCATCACGCCAAATGAAATTTCGATTAAAAGCACAGACACACACACACACACACACACACACAAGGAGCACGGTCATGCTGGATGACTGGACGGTGACCTCGCTATTGACTTTTCCATCCATAAGTGCCACCTATTAAAATGCACCTTGTAGGGCCGTCGCGATGCATCGCTAAATCACTGTATCTCGATTGCTCGATCATATCTTCAACCAACTGTATATCAAGAGTATCGTGATTTAGCACCACGTTCAACCTTCCTGCAGAAATGAGCAGCAAGCTGCAATGCTTCAATCCCATGAATACATCAACGAAGAGAACATATAATGTAACATGATGTGGAGAACTAGCTTAAAAAAATACTGGGCATATGACATTACAATCTAACTGCAGAAACTGGAGTATCTGATCTTTTTTTTACCTGAACAAGTTCCTTATTGCAGTGAATCTGAAGTATTGTGTGTCTGGCTAGGATTTTTTAGGCCTCAAAAAGCTTCTCAACCACTTCCCTTTGCACTCGTCCTAAATCATACCACAGCAAGCTCTTTTTCTCAGCGCAGGGGCTGTGGAGGGCACTGAACCCCCAACGTGACGCTCTGATCCTGCTCCCCACATGTCCGTCGTGCAAAACGGCCATCAGCTGCATGGAGAAACTTGGCACCGCTGACCGGACGACACCAAAGAACTGTATTTTCAGCTAAGCAACATTGCACTTTTAATTAATGTAGCCGTTCATTTAATGACCACCAGGTCTACGGCCGGAATATTTTGATCCGAAACGCAGCAGCTTTTGAAGTGGATAATCAAACATGGGATTTGAAATCGAAATGGGTAGAAAAACAATAAAGGCTGATTACACATCAGTCCTCAGGATACGAGTCTGACTCGTTGGCTAGGTTGTGTCATTCGCCGCCCTGTATAAACCCACATAACTGCTAATCCATCACCGGGGACTCGGGCACGTATAAAAACAGACCAAAATTCCAATGATGACTGTAAGGAATGGCGTTAAACAACAGGTGTTGAGTGGAATCGCCAGGGCGCTTCAGACCGCCACAGAGATGCTGTAAACATGGACTGGGGGACTCATTAATATTTCATCAGATTATTTAAGTCGTTCATCAATTCTGTTTCAGCGCCACGTCATTAGCACAGAGTCAGCGTCGCCAGCTGTGCGATGAGGCACGATGCAGGATGAGATGCGGACCAAAACGCGGCATTTATATATATATATATATATATAAAAAAAAGGTTGAATTCGTCAAACTTAAATGCGTTTACTGAGATGCACCTTACAATAAATAAATAAATCGGTCACTCAGCAGGACGGCTCGGTGATGGAGGAGAAAACTTCTTAACAACTTACCAGTCAGAACGGTGCGTTTCCATCTGTTCAGCCGAGATCTGATCGCGATTGTTTGAAAGCAGATAAACAGTACGCTGTTCTAAGCTTAATAAGCAACGGCCATCTGCATTCCATATGCTTTCCAGTGCATTACAGTGAATTTGGACAGCCAAAGAGTAGAATTTAATAAAAACACTAATACTCATTTAAAAATGTCTCAACACCACGTTTTATAGGAAACTTTCAGGCTGACGACTATCACTCAGTTTAATCTCGCCTCCTTACTTGAAACCAGATGACTAATAAGCTCATTAAAACAATGAAAAAGCAATGCGAATTTGTGCGATGGGGGTGGGATAGGATGGGCAATGACTCAATTAAGCCCTAATTTAGTCAATTACAGGCCTTTATATGCATGCAGCGCCTTGAGCTGGAGCTGAAACAAGTCACAATCTAGGAAACAGTTCGCGTCGCAAAGTCTAATGAGGCCACAACACGCAACTCAAGAGCAGGAGTTCATCTTCACATGATCTCAATAGCAAGAGCTTGGGCTTTCTTTTACAAAAAGGTAAAAAACAAATCCCCCCCATCATCATGAAACACAACCAGGAAAACGATGGTCTCTTGAATCAATCCAGATCTCGATAACTCTAAATAATGCAGCCCCTAATGTGCTTCGTCAGCGGAAAGTTCGGGCAGAGAGAGGCTCTGACACGTAGGCGAAATGTTATTTTAAATAACAGACGCAAAATAAATCAGCCCTGAGTGGATCGGTGGGATTGGGTTTGCAGTTGAAGCAGTCGGTGGCTACAAAAGTTTAAGAACTCAGATCCAGATTCAAGTGATGAATCAGCAAACAGCTGGCTTTAAAAAATTTTCAGTTTCAGTGCATCATAGGATTAAATCATCCATTTTATAAATACACAAGCTGGTGGTGAAAAGTGTTTAGCAGAAAATCTCATTATTGGGTGCATGTGTGCATAAACATACAAATTTTATAAATAAATAAATCAGCAAAAAAAAAAGTAAAAAAGAAAGAAAGAAAACGCAGACAGATCCAATCCCCGTAAACATTTTCTCTGTAAAGGATTTTTCGAAACGGACTTTTCAAGAAAATTCTCTTACAGTCAGAATGTGTCATATCCTTATAAGTTGAAAGGGAGACACAGAGCGCGAGACAGAGAGAGATAGCGCGAGACAGAGAGAGATAGCGCGAGACAGAGAGAGATAGCGCGAGACAGAGAGAGATAGCGCGAGACAGACAGACAGCGAGAGCGTGCGCGAGACAGAGAGCGTGCGCGAGACAGAGAGCGTGCGCGAGACAGCAGAAACAGAGAGAGAATGCGAGACAAAGAGAGAGACAGACAGAACGCACGAGACAGACAGAGAGCAAGCGTGAGACAGAGAGCGAGACAGACCGACAGAGAAAGGCTGCACACTAGAATAAATGAGTTAAACTTTGTAAGACAAACAGGATGTGAACCACTGGAGTAAGAAACTTACCCAGGAGTTTAGAGAAAAAAAAAAAGAAAAAAAAAAAGCTGCACCACACACAGAAACAGATGGAAATGCATTTTGACGCTGTGACTAGCCATGAAATCGGAGCAACCATTGAGCCTGTGTGTCATTACCTTCGCTTTGTCCCTCATAGATCCCTTGCCCAGCACTGAAATCTTGGCTCCTGTCTCCTCCTGCAGTCTCTTAATGGTGTTCCCTTGAGGTCCGAGTATCTTCCCAACAAAGTTAAACTGCAGAAAAGGAGGGGAAAAAAGTCACAAGTGAGATTAAAACACTAAATCCAGGCTATGAAGGGAAGGTCGGTCTCACTTGGATTAGCCGAGACAGTTTCCAAAAGACTGGATGTTCAATAACATCAGATCAGTTTGTGATCTACATGTGGCGCACAGTCCTGTGGGGGCAATAGGGCTAAACACTCAACACCCGAAACAGCTCTCAGAGATCACATCAGAAAGCGCCAGAGCAGAGGGAAATGTGCATCGTTGCGCGTGTAGCTCTCCCGTCTCGTGGGATATTGATAAATCACTTGAACTAAGTTTGCACAACAGGGCAGAGTGTGATGGGAAATCTAACAATGTGCGCATTATATCCCGTCGCAGCACGCAAAGAGTAAACTGGGGCAGTAAAGGCAGACTGGTCTTGTGAGTACAGCAATAAAGGTTTCAACGTGACCTACTTCCATCACTACGAGCTAAACAAGAACAATTCCAAGTGTATGACTAAAAACTAAAAAGATTTGGGGTTGAAATTATTTGACGCCGTGAAAGACGCCCAGGGTCAGACGGAACACACTGGTTGACACGTTTAAACAACGGTAAACAGCAGGAAGAACGTCATCGGCTCATTAACGCAGACGTGTCAGAGCAACGAATCACTGCACCGAGACTAAATGGTCTTAATCAAATTATAAACAAATAAGCAGATTATCAGATGCTTTCTTAATAAGAATAATAACGATAATGATGATAATCAGCACCTGAAGATCCTTCACCAAGCTGTAATTTATCCCTGATTGTATTTAATAACTGCAAACAACTTTGTGCCCTGACTCTGGTTAATGATTTTTAAGCAACAGCTCACTGATTTATCACTTGGCTTCCCTGCTCACTAAACGAATCAGGCTGCCTGATGAAGCCAGAGTACACCATGTGTCGACGGACATCAAGATGCGAAGTTTGATTTATCGTCCCTGTTGCGTTATTGTTTAAACAACATCGACACCAACTTTCTATCCACTCCTAATGCTCTCCATGTATCGCATGACAAACTGCATTGTACAGCCTCATCGAACAGCATGCCGTTTAAGACAACGGGCGCTGAAAGAAAAAAGAAAAAACTGTGGTCAAAAAAACAAAACTGAATATGACACAGGAAACGGACTTTTGGTTGTAACGGGGCAACATTTAAGAGGTGATCTCCGGCACTCTTAGGGGTACAAGTGAAATAAAAGGTTAACAGTGAGAGATTGATATGCTTCAGAAGAGGGGAAAGGAAAAGAAAAAGAGAAAAAGAGAAAGAGAGAGAGAGAACATAGGGCATTAAATAAAAAAAAAAAAAACACACACACAGATGTTCCTCTTCTTCCCAGCACAGACTGAGTCATCTGAGTATAATCTTATCTGCTTGTTATTATTATTTTTTTTAATCAACAACATTTGACTGCATATGAGAGAGAGAGAGCTCTGTGCTTTACTGGGTTCACGTCCCATGACGATAATGAACATGTGAAGAATCACGCCGTTCTACACACAACGTAATGGAGAAGTTAAGTCCAGAACAAAACCAACGACAGACATTAAAGTGTCCAAACGCAAGACCGACCTTTGGGTACTGTTTGACTGGGATAAGGACTCTCTCCTTCAGTTTGATATTCTTCGCCGTGAAGAGATCCAAGTAGGATTCGCTGTCTTTTTCCGGCTCATCTTTCTGAACCCTCTCGATTTCTGAAAGAGAGCGGGAGAGAGAGAAAACAAAGGGAGAACAAGTCTCCGTTCAGCCATGCCAGTCAAGGTTACTTACAAAACAACAGCACATTGTTCTTGCGTTGCATAGATGTGTCAGAGAGAGCGAGAGAGAGCGAGAGCACGTGTTTGAGAGAGAGAGAGAACATATGACAACACAACAACTGCTGGAAACAGTTAAGCAGAGTTCGATCTGATGTTAATCATCCTGTGTGATCCATCAATCAGGAAGAGAATTACACCATGACCAACGGCACAGATTTTCGGATTAACATGATATCTGGCAATCAGAAAAACACAAATAAATGGCTTTCAGATAAGAGAACAAAGGTCAAGAAAGGGGTGAATAACGACGTCACCGACACACAACAGAAACACAGATGGATTCTCTGTGCGGCTCCAGAAAACACATGGAAATCTCCAGCGATGCCCTGCCTTTTTACGTCGAGCCAGAAGGGGTTCACAGCCATGTACGCGCCAAGCATCACTACACCTCATCTCTGTGTGGCAGCACTGACCTCGGCTGATCCGAAAACTCGAGAAGGCTTCACGTGATTTTGCAAACAGGTTTTTTTTTTTTTTTTTTTTTTAAAATCGCACCTGACCTTGTTTGCTATACAGGGATCAAACTACACTCGGGGGTGGTGGGGAAAAAATAGAAAACAGAAGAGGCTTGTCGTGTAGCTCGAATAATTCTGTATTTACGTTGATCGTTGCTGAGTATTTCCTAGCTTTGAGAGGTTTCAGGGTCGAACAGGTTTCGCAAGTGTAATCAGTTTGCTGGACATTCGAAACCTTGAGCTGGTCGTTCTCACATGGGTGCAAAAAATAAATGTGAATCATTTTCAACTGTTGACACTGGGGTGTGTGAAACATCTGCCCTCAGAGGATGGGACTCCTAACACA
Organism: Chrysichthys cranchii; assembly: GCA_030068335.1. Classification (NCBI taxonomy): domain Eukaryota; kingdom Metazoa; phylum Chordata; class Actinopteri; order Siluriformes; family Claroteidae; genus Chrysichthys; species Chrysichthys cranchii. Next base: position 4,917,710 of record JAQMCW010000021.1, read on the forward strand.
CACATCTGATAAAACAAGCTCTCTGAGAAGATCCAGATGCAGAGCTGTATGCCTTCAAATATCCAGCAACACTCCCAGTAGGCTGCTGAGCGAAAACATCTGCTCCAGACAATCGAGAGGAAAATAAAAAAGGAGAGACATTTCCTGCTGGAGAAATAAAAGCCCCAGCTGAGATAATCCAACATTTCCCCTGGTATATGAACAACTCATGAAGTGCAACTGCTCTGAGAAGCGAGGGGAAAGTCAAGACTGAAGAAATTGCCTGAATTTATTCGCTAAATGACCCCAAAACAAGGAGACCGGCGAGGGCACACAGTCTCTTCACTCACACTCCTCAGTAATCAACCTGAAACCCAGGTGCAGCCACGTTTTTCCCCTCGTTGTGACCTGAAACCCGAAATCAATACCCATTTGATAAATAGCGCACTACATAGGGTGCACAGCCGCTCATTAGTTCACGCGCTATGTAGTGTACCTACACAGGCAGCGTCGAGCTGATTGGGATGGAACCAGTCAACAGTTTCTGGAGCCGTTTTCTTCTGCTGAACAACGCCTCGGTGCACTTTTCCACGCGCCCTATTTTACATTATGATACTTTAAAACATTCATACAATTTAAACACCATTTACGCGACATTTAGGGGGAAAATGGCCAAGAGCTACGCGAATACACACAGAGAAACAAACCAAGGCAGTGCAAAACATGATCTCATTTATTATTTTATTTTTTTAGGTATCAAATGAAAAGCTTGTATTTCACACAAACAGGACACCAAAAATCGCCCCTGAGCTCGTTTGTTCATCATCCCTGAAGAGAAATTTCGCCCCTTGACATAGCACTACTTTAATCATCCTGATTAAGTAAGTTTCTACAGGACGCTCTCGGCTCGGTCCCAAAACGTGCACCAAGTGCCCCAGGTAGGGCGCTACAAGCCCATTACGTCGCACCCTGTTTAGTGCACGAGCGCAGGGAGCGCGGAGCAATTTGAGCTCCGGCCCCTGCGCCCCCCCTTCACAAAGCAAACACTTCGGATTTAAACAGCACAAAGGCTCTACGCTCATAGAACACTTAGAAAATAGTACCAACGTATAATAATAATAATAATAATAATAATAATAATAATAATAATAAACCAATAAACTATTTGTTTACCTGCAGATAAAAGTTTCATGGCGTGTATGAAGGACGAGTCGAGGCTGTCTCTTTCCGCCAGCAGCTGCGGGAGGTACTTGTTCTCGTTCTCCATTTTGGGGAGTTCGTAAATAAAGTTAACAAAGCGAGAGAAAACCTCGAGCGGGGAGCAAAACGGTAAAATCCGGCGGTGAAACTACCGCAAATCCACTTTTTTTCTCTCCTCCCGAGCCGGGTGTATTCGGTTGAGGTGAACAAACGACGACAGATACGAAGCGGGTTGCAGAGAAACACTGAGGCGGAGCAGCGGCAACACGGCTGAAGAGCAGCGGTCAGGCGCGCGGCGTGCGGAAATGGAAGAACAATACCGCTCGCGAGCGACGAAAAGGCGCCCAGAGAGCGGAAGTGACGTCACCCAACGACCCCACTCTTGTAGCCCCGCCTCCTTTGCTATAAAAGTTTATTTTCAGGCTGACAGACGGATAAAAATGTCGCGTTGTTATGTAATTCTGTAATAAAGAGCGATTGTTCACCTGATTGTTTACTGCACTCGTACCCCTTCATGGAGTCATGTATTTATTGCCCTGTGTACTGTAATATTCGTGTATGTTCCGTACCATGGAGCTAAACGTTAAGGTTCAGACTCTGACCCCTTTAATATGTCTGCACAGAGTTGATTTGAGGAAAAGATAATAATGATATAATAATATGACGTTTTAATAAAGCAGGAAAGAGCGAAACGTTGATATCTGCTGCCCCCCTGTGGAGGTAAACAGCAACTGCGTTCATGAGCTGAGCACTGAGATTCATGGAAAGGTTTTCATCACCATCCTGATTATATCATCCTGAGACCCAAACTCTAATGTTGTGTGCCTGGGGCTTTCTCCTGACTTTTTCTGTTTTTTTTAGCAACTGATAACTATTGAACGTGATCATCGTCTCCAAACAAGAAGAAGTTTGGCAGAAGAGTAATACCCAGTGGTGCTCATGTGAGGATTGTACAACCTGAGTTCCAGAGAAGTTGGGACGTTCTTTGAAGGTGAATAAAATGAAAACTAAAAGACTTGCAAATCACATGTAACAAATGTTCAAACTGGGAAACTATACACCTTTACCCACTAAATGAGCACATTTCAAATTTGATGCCTGCTACAAGTCCCAAAAAAGTTGGCACAGGGGCAACAAATGGCTG
>JAQMCW010000021.1:4993979-5005868 GCA_030068335.1 Chrysichthys cranchii
TTAGGCTTCTTACTCTCACTACCATTTCCACTTTCTTGGGACCCATAATGAAGCTTATAGAGCAAAAATGCAGAGAAGCAACAAAAAATATGCTGTGAACATTTTTTTAATGAGTTTTGAGCACAGGGAAAAAAATCAAAGTTGAAAAATCCTTAATTATACAAAAACTTACTGCAAACAACAAGAAAACTAACCTTGCATGAGTCGACTTCTGGCATTAAGGAAGTGAGGAGGAAGCTGGGCGGGGAGGAGGTTACTGTACAGCCAATGAACACATGTCTGAGCGAGACCGATTAAAGGGACGCATGCGTCTTTGTTAGGTACGCAATACACAACTGCGCAATATGCAAACAGAAAATGGGAAAGCATTGGTGCGTACGAAGCGAACAGGGAAAATGGCCGGGGCTGTGTTTGTTCGGCACCCGATTATGTGGTCGTGCCCAGATGCAAAACTTTGGCGCATTTTTTGATCGGGAACCCATTTGTTTGTGTTTGGCGGCGTGACCAGAGGTTTTGAAAGAACGCATTAACAGAAACCTGTGCTTTGTCTATTAGTCACCCCTATTGTCAGAGCTGCTCTTCTAGAAAATCAAATCAAAACCTTCTGACCAATCAGATTTATGAATTTAGCAAGGCTATTTTATAACGAAGGAACCGACATGACAACAGTCTAATATAAAGAAGATTCCTTTGTCAAGTTCGAGAAGTCCAAGACATTTTCTGTACCTTGTTCACAGAGCAGCACATCAATATTGGGAGGAATGCTGAGAGCTCTGTTGGAAATGTGCTTCAGTAATGTGGTCTTTCCTTTCCTAGAAACACGAACACACACACACACACACACACACACACACACACACACACAGAGAGAAGGCAGGTATTGAAGGTAGATATCAAGGACGGTGACATTCCTTGCATTTTGCTACAATATGAAGCCGTTCATAATTATTGCCAAGTACGAACCCGTTTGGTCCGACCAGACCATAGCGGCGACCGGCTACAATCAGAAGATCAGCGTTGACAAAAAGCTCCTTGCCGTGAGCCGAGATGCTGAACCTCTCCAGCTGTGGCACAACACAACAAGCAAAACAAGCACAAGTGTCAGCAATGTTTAAACCCCACAGCCCACACATCTCACCTGCTTTAACACTCTGATGTATTTTACATTTATTCATGCCCTTGTTTAGATAGATATTCCACAAAAATAGTCCACGTATCAATAGACTCCTGATTAGCTTTTTTCAGTTTGATAGGAACTTGAACTTGATGAAATATGAAACTAGGTTATTTATCGATGGATGCGTTTGCTCTTATGTTGCTTAAAGAGGCTGAAACATGGAATTTGCACCCGTTTTCTTTTGTGGTGCCCATGTTCACCATTATTAACTTCTCTGTGACGTCTTATTCCACAGTAAATGGCTTCTATGAAAGTAGACACTTGGGGATTTCAGAGTTTGCAGTTTTTCTTAAGGATTTCTCTTTTTACCTAGCCTACTGGGACCAGTACTTTCAGAGAAAATATAAAAAAATAAATCAATAAAATTAACCCTTTCAGGCTCTTCTAGTTTGGCGAAGGAGTGGGTGGGGGGAGAATGACAGGATTTCGGCTCTTACTCATGAATATTCATGACATGCACACGTATCGCCTCTGATTGGTCCTCTACTCTCAATAGTTAGCTTCTACCTGCCGAGACAGGCTCTGCTCTCTCCTGGCCGCAAAATCAAAACTGCCTTCCCGTGGGCGGTCGCAAGGTGGGTGAGGCCATGACTATTAATTTTCAAAGTGACGCAAGTTCGAAGGGCTTTTTCTGATTCGCTCATTTTTCCGTCTATATTCTTTCTATGGCTAACGCAGGCAATGGGGGTAGAAGAACATTTTCACGTGCATATGCAACTCAGAGTGACTTATCGTATTTCAAAAAGAGCAAGTATTAAACGGTTTCTCGGGGAATGACACCTTTAATTAACCCTTTCCTACTCCATGTTATGAAATGGTCCTTGTGAGACCTCCTGGTATGTCCACTAATGTGCACCAACCAATGAGTGGCGTTGAATATAAGAGTGAAATAAAAGTTGGGGTCAAATATGACTCCGGGGTTGCTACAGGGTTAAAAAAAAAATTTTTTTCCCCCCCTCACCCAGATGTTTCCAGGTTCAAAGTAAATGGCGATCTCCGTCCAATTCCTGCCCCCTGAGATGCCCTTTGTGCTTGTTAATCCTAAGCATCCAAAATTTGAAGGACTTCCCTTCAATCACTAAAATGCTGTGTAACGTTATCCAAACGCAGGTAAACATGTCTCCTTATGGCCCTGAGCTTTTCAATAGTCTCAACAATGAGCAGCGTGTTCATTTTTAAGAATTAAGTGGTGAACCTGTGTACGACGTGGAACGCGATCCACCTTCAAAACTATGCGATTCTGGTGATGATAGTAAAGCAATCACAGCAGTGAAAGAACGTGAAACGCAACACACCAACGTGAAGAAATCCTTTTCGTTGCGACACGTGGAAAACAACCCATGCTGAAAAGCGAACACTTTCTTGCTCTTTTCCGTGTTTGCGTGGAGCTCTTTCATGAAAAAGTGAAATGCTAACTTCAGGTCAGGTCAACACTGCACTGCATTCCAGTTTCATCACTGTGTTGCATCAGTGTTACACCGAAATGCATTCATTGTCCAATCGCTATCCCAGTTTACAGTTTCCTATCGTTTGTTGGCTTGTTTTTTTTTGTTTGTTTTGTTTTTTATTCCTGCCTCACTGATCGTTCAACCCTCAATCGAGCTTTTTAAAATTGCTACTAAAACATAAAAGTATTACGTCCTCGGAATCGTGCGTTCAAATTACAAAAGATTAGCGAGCCTACGCTTTATCAGAAGCAAAGAAATGGAGATTACAGTGGCATTCAAGCTCAACTATTGCAAACGGAAACCATCTTCACAGGACTGACCTTTATATCGGAGGCGTTCTCCAGCATGGCTTGCCTTGAAGACAGCTCCGCCTGAGAGACTGAGAAATCTCCCTCTGTGGCGTTCTGAGCACGGACACTGGCCACCTGCCGCTCGTACTCCATCTGGGAAGTGACAAGAGCTCGGTGAATCGTAAATGTCACGCTATATATTCATCTCAGAGCTTAAACAGCTTTCTAGATTAATCCTGTCCATTCTCGGGACACGTACCATCTTCTTCTTTTTCTTCTTCTCCTTTTTGCTCAGGTTGGCATAGGGGTCTTCCTCCTGTTCTTTGTTCTGCTCCGCCACGAGAGCATCCTCCGCACTCTACCATCAGGCGAAGAAGAAAAAAAACCAAACAAAAACCAAACAAGAATTGTAACTGCATGGAGAAACAGCAGGGGTACAATGCATGAAGCTAAGCAGTGAGGATACCCTCATGGTGTCACCGTCATCGCTTTTCTCTTCCTCTTCTTCATCCTCACTAGGAGGTTGGCGAGCAGGCTTGCCTTTCTAAAAGAGAACAGAGGCACAGGAAAATGACGACCGCAGCTTGGGTCTCCACGCGTCCCAGCCGTTTCAAAGCCAACGTGCTAAGAACAATTTTTAGCATGAGTTCAAATGCCCTGACCTTTGGCTGTTCTTTCTTTCCAGCAGCCTTCTGAGGCTTTTCCTCGTTCTCCTCATCTTCATCCTGCAAACATCCATACGTTGTTTGTTTTTTAAAATTGCATTTTAAGACTGCATTTTACATTTCGTTAGCTTGACAAATGAGCGACCGAAAGCCCAGTGTGTTCCCCAGTTGTGTCTTATACTCGCCCAGATGTTAAACTTAATGCAAAAGAATTACATATGTGCACGTAGAGAGAGAGAGACTACGGAAAATTCTTTGCGGTGGCAATGCTACGTAGACGTGCGAAGGTTTTATCCTCTCTTGATAATTACGTTATGTGATCTACAACTTAATAAAGACATTTTGTGAGCCTGACTAGCACGTCGAGTGGGTCGTACAATCATTCGTGTTATCCAACAATTTTTGCGCTGCACAATAATCAGTTTTGTCACTGTTTCAGCCACCTCTTCCCCTAATTTTTAATTCTGGAAGTATTGTCTAATATCCCCTGAAGCCCATTAACATGTCTCATCAAAATAGCTCAAGTAGCACAGGCTGGGGGCACCACTAGGGCGATATATCGCTAAATCGTCAGCAGACATCTTATCGTATTGTGATTTCCCAGAAATTTCTATATACAGTACTTATTCTCCAGAAATGAACAGTTAACTGCGGTGTTTTTACACCCACCCCAATACATCAATGAGGAGCATGTGTACAGTAGCATGATGCGTAGAATTAGCTTATAATAAATATTAAGCCTATTAATAAATATTCCAATCTCACTGCCTGCACCAGATCTCGTGAGCTCCCCCTGGTGCCAGTCTGAATGTACTGCATGTACATTTGTATCTGAACATATTGGGAAAATGCCAGAAAATATTGCGATATGAGTTTTAGGCCCAGCCCTAGGCACCATCACAGAATATGGAAAGCAACTAGGAGCGTTTTATGTTCTCACAAATGTTATTAAAATAAAAATAACAAATTCTTTGGGAAAGTCAGTATGAAGTAGAGGTTTTTCCTTTAGGTTTTTTCTTTTTTTCTTTAACTTTCCACTGAGCTACTGCTTTATCAGCCGTATTTAGAAATAAACGTGAGTGTTTATTTGCTTAATTGCCAATCATGTACAAACTTAGACTTGAGAACAGTGGACAAGCTGAGTAACGAAGGACCGATACTACCTTTTCACCAAAGTGAACCAGGTGCTAGTTCTGGTTCGGAGTCGGTTCAACCTCACAAACCTACTAAGAACCGGTTTTCTTTTCCACAGGCTTGAGAGGCACATCATTCTTTCACTGTAAACGTCTCTTGCTTTCCACCCAACACTAGCCCAAAGCACACCAACATCAATGACGGACTACATCATCTCTTTTGCTCCAGGCTACATGCTACACTCACTTGTTCTTTTTTGGTTTTTTGTTTGTTTTAAACGGCACTCAAAGTTTTAGTTGGTCTTCTTGGTCATAATAATCCCCTGCCCGATAATCCCTAAGTGGCAAAATGTTGGTGCAAAGAACCGGCTCTTAGGCTGCTGAAACGCTGGTTCAAGATTAGTCACCCGCTCCAATCCAGCCCTTCAACGTCCTTGGTGGAAAAGCGGTACATCGAGCCAGCGAGTCCCCAAACCACTCAACTCCTCACCTTAGATCCTTTGCTGCCTGTTTTCTTGCTCTTCACCACCTTCTTCTCATTCTCATCCTTCTTTTCCAGTTCCTCATCAGGTTCCTCCTCGTCAGATGCCTGTTAGGACACGCGCTCAGAGGAATGAGGACGGAGAACCCAAACTTGGCTTTTTTTTTTCTTTCTTAAAAACAGTACATCTTTAATACACCTTCAGCAAACGTTCAAATAACATGGCAAAACTGTTTCCAGGAATTGACTGCACCAGAAAACACAAAGAAAGAAAAAAAATATTAGGAAAGAAAGAAAAAAAACCCAAAGACGGTTATGGAAAAAGGTGTTAGTAAGTGGCGTATACACACAATGGCGTTCTGTGTCAGTGAAATGGTTAGATCAGGAAATGAAAAAAGAGAAAAGGACATTCCCGTGCACCCACCTTAGATTTCTTAGGCTTAGCCTTATCGTTTTTCTTTCCTCTGGAAACCTCCTGAATTACATACATACACAGTTCGGCACATATTAGATACAGGTGACAGAAAATAAAGATTCCCAGGTCCTGCTGCTCAGTTATGCGGTGAAGGGAAGCAGACGTGAGGCGGTCAGGGGGACGCACATCAGATCAGTCAATCAAACTGAATTCTGGCAAATGGCCATAAAAATAAATAAAAACACCCCACAACACATGGACACTGGTCAAATCTGCCTATGATAAGCACTTTAACTTTAATAACCAGTAAAGATATTTTACCGAAACACCATGGAAATGTGTTTTGTTTACTTCCTTGCCTCAATTATCTTCCTGCAAATATCATTCAGGATAACGAGCCAGTTTGAAAAACTCAAATCTGTTTAAAGATGTCTAAAATCTTCATCCGTACATGTCACTCTTTCATCAAGTTCTCTTCATCTTGTAGCGAAACTAACCTTAGCTATCACCTAATCAGACACAGGATGACCAAACTGGGGGGGTGTTAAGCAGACATTAAAATGCAGGAATGTAACTTGTGATAAATATATGTGCAAAATTTCAGTAGTTTTTATATAGTAGAAAATGCTAACATTTCACTAACCACCACACATAATTCATACACGTACCTCTGTGGCAGACCATGAGAATTATTTATAATTTCATCAACGTGAGCATGACGTTGATATCGATTCTCGTTACGTCACAGGGAAAAGTCACAACGAGAGCAAACCAGGAAGGTTCGAGGCTTAATGAAAAGCAGGGAGATCGGTTTAGGCTTTAGTGTGTCACTCTATGTGGATATTAATCTTCACATTAGCTGATTTTTCTTTTTCTCTTTTTTTTTTATTTTTTTATTTTTTTAAAAATTCAGTATGTTTTTATGTGGTAATGTTCCAAAAAATCTTAGCGCACACTTACCGGAGATGTAGCACCATAGGGTTTTTTTTCCCCCTGACATGATAACATAATGCTGAACCTCAAGCTTTAAAATTGAACACCTTTTGAAAAACACTTAAATACAAAAAGTGTTCCCACTCACCTTAGTGTTTTTCTTATTTTTAGGTTTGTCATCGTCGTCGACGTCATCGTCACCATCCGCTTCATCGTCTTCATCGCTTTGACCCTGGCTCAGAGCAGCGAATATGTTGCCACCCTAAAAGCAAGATGACATTTTGTCAAAATATTGCACGCACACACGCACGCAAACACACACACACCCACCCCAATGCTAGAAACAAAGAGTTATTTGTGTTCAGCAAGCTGTTCTGTCGGGGGAAAGTCCAATGACGGTGAACTTCGCAGTTTCTCAGTAAATTCTTTATATTTTAAGGGACAGTTCATAACACTGGGAGGATGGTGTGGTGTTTAGCACTGTCGCATCACAGCAAGAAGATCCTGGGTTCGATCCCCGGCGGTCGACCTGGGCGCCTTTCTGTGTGGAGTTTGCATGTTCTCCCCATGTGTGTGGGGGGTTTCCTGTGGGTACTCCGGTTTCCTCCCACAGTCCAAAGACATGCACAGACGGGATTAGGCTAACTGGCTACACTAAATTATCCATAGATGTGAATGTGAGTGTGAATGGTTGTCTGTCTCTGTATGTCTCCCTGCAGTGGATTGGCGACCTGCCCAGGGTGTAACCTCACCTCTCGCCTGAAGACAGCTGGGATTGGCCCCAGCTTCCCCCCGCGACCCTGAACAGGATTAAGCGTCAGAAGATGAGTAATGAGTGAGTTTATAACTGTTGTAACGTGGAGGGATAACTGAAACTAACTTGCATCAGGGACAATTCAGAACATTAAACGTAATTATAAATGGATAAAAAGTACAACACTTGCTGCTTTATTAAATGAGAAAGAAATGTTGTTGCTTAAAGGAACAATAAATATATAAATAAATATATAAATAAATAAATAAACATTGGGAGGACACACTGCTATCGGAAAATAATCAACTCATGGTAAATAATCGATTGCTCTGCATTGTTGACCCCACACCCGGTCTCGTTTTATTCTTTTCTCTTTTGCCCTCTCACAAAGACTTTCCTAAACAAGTTCCTACACATACTGAGCATTCGTGTGTGCCTTTCCTAAAACTGACATAAAACCTACTTGTCCTTGTTTAGAAACAGATTCACTCGTGTGCATTCGTCTCAGGTCTTATGCGTAAGTTTGACTTTGCTGCATGTGAGAATGGAAACATTTTACCTGGCGAAAGCTCACCTTGTTTCTCTTTCCACCTTTCACAGGAGCGGCTATTACTGTAATCAAAGTGCAGACGAAGAACTCAAGTTTAATATGCTTCTAAAAGAAGACACCTTGCATTGCAGAGCTTTGATGTCTGCCATTCAACAAGCTAAACCTAGGAGCGGCTCTCGGGTTTCTGACATTACCCTCTTCCTCTTCCTCATCGCTGGGCTGGACGGACAGTTTCTTGAGTCGCTGCATGACGTCTTCATCTTCATCCTCCACGTCCCCGGGTTTCCCTTTCCGCCGATCCTTCTTTTTCTTCTGAGGCTAAAGCATATACAGTGGAATATTTAATACACCTTCTGCACAGAAGGTTCACGTGTCATCATACTCCATGTCACGTAATCATGTGAAACGCAATACGTCGAATTTTGCACTGTGTATATGATGGTGCTCAACAGAACCCAAAAATTTATTTTAATTTGTTAAAAGATGGACGCACTAGCAAAGAGCACTCAACAGCTTGGACAAGAACAACCTCACAGAAATGGATTACGACTTAAATCACCGCTCAAATCGCCATCAGTCATCACCTGAAACAGAACAGACTTTATGTTCGATCTATAGAGAATTTAGTGCTACATAACTGGACCATAACACATGGTTATAGATGTAGGTTAGTTATAATGGCACTATCCGGTGTCACCCAAATAAGGACGGGTTCCCTTTTGAGTCCGGTTCCTCTCTCGATTTCTTCCTCTTGTCGCCTCAGGGAGTTTTTCCTCACCACCGTCACCACAGGCTGCTCATTTGGGATGGAGATATATATTATATTGTGGATACATTTATATAGACATAAGTTGATATGGAATTGATGCACAGTTGAACCTCTCATCTACGGACACCATATTAACTGATATCAGATGCAACAGACAAGTTTAAAAATCCCGGGTGTTGTGCACTGTGTCCAGTAGTTCCGTAAATGCCCGCTAGGTGGCCGTGGCGTGCGTGCTACTAGTTGCTTACAAGCATCGGTTGAGCTGTGGTCGTTGTGAAACTATACTGTTTTCTCTGCGATTATTTGGTGTTTTTCACCTCAACGTTCTCTCAAATGTACTTACCTATTTATGTTGGTCGTTACGCTGCTTATACAGTACTTGGGGGAGCACTTTGATGGACCTTCGTGGTGTTTTTCCTTGGATTTCCATTATTTTAACCCCCCACACTAAAACACTTCACATCATCGGACTATTCAAGTCAACGGACAACCTCTCACCCAATTAGTGTGTTAATAAGAGGTTCAACTGTACTTCTGTGAAGCTGCTTTGTGACAATGTCCAGTGTTGTATGTGCTATACAGATAAAATTGAATTGAATAGAATGGAATAGCAATTTTATTTCATCTGTGAAAACAGGATCCAAACGATGCTCGGGTTAAACCATAGTCCCCGCCCACAATGCCACTGTAACCAATCAGACCGTAGTCCCTGCCCACAATGCCACTGCAACCAGTCAGACCGTAGTCCCCGCCCACAATGCCACTGCAACCAATCAGACCGTAGTCCCCGCCCACAACGTCACTGTAACCAATCAGACCATAGCCCCTGCCCACAATGTCACTGTAACCAATTAGACCGTAGTCCCCGCCCACAACGTCACTGTAACCAATCAGACCATAGTCCCTGCCCACAATGTCACTGTAACCAATCAGACCATAGTCCCTGCCCACAATGCCACTGCAACCAATCAGACCATAGTCCCTGCCCACAATGCCACTGTAACCAGTCAGACCATAGTCCCCGCCCACAATGCCACTGTAACCAATTAGACCAGTCCCCACCCACAATGCCACTGTAACCAGTCAGACCGTAGTCCCCGCCCACAATGCCACTGTAACCAACAGACCGTAGTCCCTGCCCACAATGCCACTGTAACCAATCAGACTGTAGTCCCCGCCCACAATGCCACTGTAACCAATCAGACTGTAGTCCCAAGCCACAATGCTAATGTAATCAGATCATGGTCCCTGCCCATAATGCCACTGTAACCATTTATATTAGTAGTCCTGCCCTTGTTCTCACTTTATCTAAGATTATATGTGTGTTTATATGTGTGTTTCAGATCTTCCTCCAGGATATGGCTTTACAGATTCCTATTAAAAAAAACCTTATAGTGTCAACTGTGGAGGAGGACTTGGAGGAGGACTTGGAGGAGGACTTGGAGGAGGACTTGGAGGAGGACTTGGAGGAGGACTTTGGTCTGGAATGGGAACTGGAGGACTGCTGGGATACCCGTTCAGTCTACTACTTAGGGCTGATTAGCAAAAGTGCACTATACAGGGCTGATGGCCTTCTGATCCTTTTCAATTTCAAACCAAATGAAAACTGAGCATTTGTCAAATTCAGTTTGACATTAATGTTATATTTGTCTTAAGCCCTCATCTGGGACACCCCAAGTCAAACATCTCTAAGGTTCGATGAACTCCGTGACAGTGATGGTGATCATCGTACCTGCTTTCCTTGCGTTTCCTTCACTGCTGGCTCTTCGGGCTTCTCGGGCTTGCTTTCCGAGGACAGCTCTTCGAAGAACTACAGAAAACCAGAAGGAAAAAAAATTCATTATCAAAATACACAATAAGACCAAGCTGGGAAAGCCACCATGACATGATCTCAAAAACTATCACATACAACATTTCATTTAACCAAAGTGTAAAGTCGCTTACGTTCTTCTTCAACTTCTTGTCTTTCTTTCCTTTCTTGACAACTTTTTCTGACGAGGAAAGAAAAAAAAACAGAGTGATCTTTCACACACGGAAAACTGAAATGCTGATGAAACGTGCAGTATTTGTGCAGGAGGTGTGCAAGGTGTGGCAGGCGGGTCAAACAGCAAGATCGGAACAATAATCAACAGAATATATTCAAATAATAATAGTAATAATAATAATAATAATAAAGCTGCATAGACATGATGATGATGAAGCTCATACTGAAATGCTCCATGATGGTAATGTTTCAAAGTGATATTTATTAAATTATATTAATACAAAAGACAGGAAATGGAACAATAAATGGTTAAGACAGATAATTCATGGTCCTCTTATATCCTGTTGAAAAAGTTATTGGGATTGCATCTTTGAAAACATTCAGTGGGAAAGAGTTCGGACTTGCTAGAAGAAATACGTGATAAAAAAAACGTATTAAAAAAAAAGAAAAAAAGTTCAAAGAAATTTATTTTAAGATTATTCTTCTCTCTCTCTCACTTCAAAAATCCCACAAACTTTTTCCTGAAAGATTTCAGCATACAGACATGACCCGCGTGACTCTTGGGTGTTTTGTGGCATTGAAACCGAGACAATGCTTCATTAATTTTTTTCTGAATGTAACTATACCAAACTTTGTCTTTTCCAGGATTGAAACTGACCAAATATTTAAGGAAGTGTGTGTTATCAAAATGTTTAATTGTTCTAATGAGAAGGATAATGACAAATGCTGCTTTTATTTTGAATCTTATCTTATTTTTATTGAAGAGAAATAGATCAGATACATAAATGTAAATGGGAAGGAAATATTGTCCAATTCAAAAAAAAAAAAAAAAGACGAACATTTACACTGAACCGGTTCATGTTTAACCCTTCAGTGACCGAGTGACCTTTTCCACATTTTTGGCTTTGTTACATGTCTTTGTTTAGCTAAAGACTTTATAAAACACACACACACACACACACACACATACACACACACACACATACACACACACATACACACACACATACGCACACACACGCACACACACGCACACACACGCACACACACACTCTTCCTCTCAAATACACACACACTAAAGCAATGAACATGAAATTTTAGGCAAAATACAGTAAACTCTTTTACAATTCTTCCTACCTGTGTACAATTCTTACTAAAGTCTTTCACACACATAGACAACACACACCCTACAACACACACACGACACGCGACACCCTACAACACACACACACGACACGCGACACCCGACAACACACACACACGACACCCGCCACACTACAACACACACCC
>JAQMCW010000021.1:5032862-5043954 GCA_030068335.1 Chrysichthys cranchii
CAACTTCATATTGAGATCTGATGTATCTAATGTGTTTCTTTAAAGTGTTCCTTTAATTTTTGTGAGCAGTGTATATATATATATTCCTGTTAAAATATGTTAATTATTATTAGCCTTTGATTCCTAATAATCCCAACATAAAATCAGTCTTGGACCAACTGATTTATATATCAGACCTTTTTTTTATTTCATAAATAAACACAGAACAAGCGTGATACAGCGATAAATATCTGTTTACACACTGTAAGAATCTGTATTACAAAATACAGCGGAATTAATAAATGCACTTGAATCATGGGGCAGAGGTTTCGGATCGGTCCCTGATTTGCGTTTATCTGAAATCACGTGTGCACGAGGTTTCTGATGTGCTGTAGCCGCATGAGCAATCTCAGATAACGCCTCGCCAAGAACCATGTCATTTCGTCCCCATGTCAGATTCATACGTCAGAGTTCCTCTGTTGCATAATTACGTTGGAAAGATCGATTAAACAAACAAACAAAAAAAATACTACGCGCAAATCCCATTTACTCATTAAACAGTTTGTCATTTCCTTTTCCTTTTGTTTTTTTTTTTGCATTCAACATCTTTTTTTTTTTTTTTTTACTATTCTTTTCCATGAACGTGTTGTATGATCATGCCACAAGCTAGTGTCATGTCCTGTCATAGGCAGCAAGAGGTACAAGGCAAGCTGACATCATAACACAAGACCAGGAATGTTGCATTTCTCTATGTAACTCAAAGACATTTCTACTTCTGGTTATTGCTAAATTCAACAGAGAGGACATTCCCACTTCAAATATCCGCGAGGAAGGTCCGTTTTTGTGTGTGCCATTTCATACGACATGCAAACGTGAAAACCGATGTACCAAACTGTTACAAAAGTTCGTAGGCCGAGTTCCTTAGCCATTTATTATTTATATGAGCCTGTAAAGATAAGTGTAGAACTTGACGTGGAGATATTCGAGCCCTTATCAGCATTTCACTCAGACTCTGGAGTCTAAGCAGCAGCAACAACGTTGGAATTAGGATGTCGGAAATAATGGACAAGTAACGTGGCGCGGGTTTCAAAGCGATCGAGCGTCCACTCACACACCTGTCGATTGTCAGGTTAGAAGTAGCGTCCACAAGATGAAGTAATCCAGAAATGTAGTACGTGAAAACCAAAAAGTCAAAAACTAAACAAAATCCTGCATAATAAGAAACTAACTATTTATGTCAGATAATGGGTAAAAGCTCGTCAGGTGAGGGAGGACAAATCCATAACTGGGGCTCCTGGGACTAGCAGCCTTCGCCACGACGTTAGTTTTTATTCATCGCTGCCTCGTGAACAGGGAGGTTCATCAATCGAAAAATGAAAATAAACAAACATACTTCCTTATGAGTTTTGCAACAAAAGGTGTGTAAACATAACACAGCATAACGCACCTTATAGTGACATGATGCACCCCGTTCCTGTACCAATAATCAAGAGAACCGTTAGGAATCCCACCACCTGCAGCACTACATACATCTCCAAAGGTGAGCCATGTGGCTGTTAGTAAGCAGTCAGTAATCAATAACTCCTCAGAACTCCGTCTGTATGTGCAAACACTGAAGCTCGGCGCACACCTGTCCAGAGGGAAAACAAACCAAAACTAAGCAAAAAAAAAAAAAAAAAACCCCCGAAGACTGGGACGATATTTTACCCTGGACAGAACTGAACTTTGAGAGCGCACAAACAATGTGCTACGTTAGAAATTTTTTTTTTTTACAAAAAGCTGTGACGATATATGAAATGTATTGTATGCATGTTTTGTTTTTTTTCCCCACTTAAGACTTTATTTACGCACTTTACTCATTAGCTAGCATGAAATACGTTACTAGCATACATGACGTTAGCCTAGGGAGGTTTCCTGGTAACCAAAAACAACATAGACTTGCTGAATTAACTGCCTATGAGTGTATGATTTGTCCATCCCTTCCTGTGTATGTGTGTTGCTGCTGGTCTTATGGCTTTCAAGGTCATCAGAAGACAAAAAAAACGAGAAAGGCATCGCCATATTTCCGACTAAAGGACCTGCCATGTAATAGTGTTCATCCTAGGAATTAGTGACATTTTTAAAGACTGCGAAAGGTCAGAAAGAAAGGAAAAGGGGGCGAAAAAAAAAGTCTAACCAGATCATTTGCACATAAATCTTTTTCCCTGAACACTGAGACACTGCGGTGCCTAACGTCGGACTCTTTCGCGTGTTTCTGCAGGACGATAACAGCCTCTGGGTTGTTTGTGTTGTGGGATTATGACCTCCGAGGACTGATCGACCCAGGAGATCTTTGGGGTAGGAGAAACGCCGTGCTCGGAGCGTTAAGCTCATTAAGACGAAACCGAGGGCTAGTTTAAACAGCTCGGCTCGGATTGAGGGCCCGTGTCCACCAGATGCGGTTTGTGTGCTGGAGGTGCTTATGACCTTAACACGAGAAGCCTTCCACGTTGAACTCTGCAGGGTTTGTACAGGAAACAACAGAAAACTGAAAAAAAGAATAAAATAAAATTAAATAAAATATATAAGTAAAAATATAATAAAAATAACTAAATAAATAAATGCATCTGGTGGCCACAGGCCCCAAGTCGGGGAACGTTCAGGAGAAATCCGTTTGGATAAGGTCTTGGGGAGAAGAGCGGATGCTGTGGAAGATCTGTGCAGACGTTCCCATGCTATATTCATGAACAAAACTATACAGTTAACCATATGCCCCTATGTTCACACTAGCAAAGGACGTGTCACTCATATAGCTTGTGGGTGTGAGGAAAAACCAAAACAAAAACACACAAAAAAAAAATTAAAAAACACACACAAAAAAAAACCCCTCTACTGATGTACTCCTAAGACGTGCTTTTTTTCTGACAACAAACAGAGCAGCCAAAATGTGTACCCTGCATCCTACTCCGACTTAAAGACATTTAAACAGAAGTGATGTGTACAAGTTATTGGGCTACTGCTTTATTTCCTATTAGAGGATTAGTGAGCTAACGGTGCTAGTTATATACGCTCGCTAGGGTAACCACCAATCTATGGCTTTTGGCGATACGACAAAATATCATGTGATCGAAAAAGTCCAATCGTTTAACATTATGCACTATTGTTTATTTCGCCGTGTTACAAATCGTGCTCTTAATGGCAGTATTTGTTGCAATTTGGGAGCCGGCCGTCGTCGTCGTTGTTCCACATGAAGGGTTTCAGGGCGCTGCTAAAGCTGTGTTAGCACAGACCAGGTTTATCAGCTGCGGATTAGAGGTTGATGGTTTCCCCCCGGCAGAATTAGAGGTAAAGTCGTTGATTAGTAAGAAATCAGTGTGATCATTAAGGACTATATAAGGATTCCCATAAATTGTATCATTATTCTCGTTTTCGTAACTATCCCATGAAAAGCTGACGCTAATGATTTTACCACTCTTATTCGCAACAACCTTATCAAAATAAATATGCACTTATTACAGGTTTATACTCATTTAGCCTTTTTTTTTCGCCCCCTGATGATTTTGATCATTTGCGAAAATGTTACATTTCTCAATTAAAAATATTTATTTATTTGTTCATTCTTTGAACGTACAGAAATTTTATTTTATATATATATATATATCTATCTATCATGATGCATGTCCTGATCTGGATATGAAATGACCTTTATTTCAGAATATGACATTTTGGTCGTATCACGCAGCCCTACTCCTATTTCCTGCTTTGTTTTTCTTCCTAAAGTCTCTATTCGCATGTAATGAGGTCATAAATAAGCTGAACCCACAGATCGAATTTTTGCGAGCCCACCTGGACCTAACTGCAGTTCAGAACTGAAGCTGTGAGTGTGGCGAACTGAAGAAACGTCCGACCACGCGCACCATAATCGGACTGGGCTGAGAAATCCTTTGAGCCAGTTGTGTGAATGTGTCACACGATAGCTTATTTGCAAACAATTGCGAAAATATGTCGCTTTTAGCTGGAAATTCCTAATACGTGCTGTGAACGGAACGGGCGTAGAAAACGAACGGATGCCTGTTGCTTTGTCGCTTGCAGGTGTGAATGCGGGGTTAGGTTTAAAGTGCCTCTTAAACTCGCCTATACATAATTCCTGCATTTCTACTATTTAAGCCCATGAATCAATAATAATAATAATAATAATAAAAATAATAATGCTGAAAAAAAAAAATCGATCCGACTTAAATAAGCAAAACATGAATATTCCCTTCCTTTTTTAACGTTTATAATTTACCTGAAATATTAACAGTGACAGCCTAACGCACATATTGCACACGAAAAATCATGTAATGGAGATCGGGTCCAACTTAAAAGGCAAAGTTGGGGTGGGGGGGTGAGGGGGAAGCAGCCCTACAACACATTTGGTTAGATACGTTAAACCAAAAAACAAAACAAAACAAAAAAACCCAAACGAAACAACAACAACAAAAAAAGCAAAAAGAAAGGCCCATCATCCTGTCCAAGTAACATTATGAAACTGAACACGGATAAAACCCTGCTGTTCGGTTTCGTCATGCTGCACTTGGCGGATCTTGGCAGGACACTGTTAAATTCCCTGCTGGGAAATTCACCTTCCTTTCCATCTGTTCCTAGCAGACATCAAGATCTGCAAACGTGATCCTGGTTTGGCATAAAGCAACCGTTTTCTGGCCTTCTGTAATAATAATAATAATAATAATAATAATAATAATAAACAATAATAATAATAATAACAATAATAACAACAGCAACAAATGTTATGATTTGGAAAAAAGTTCCAAAAGCAAAAATGTAAAATGCATCACTAAAAGCATATGACAATATATAGCATTTACACTGGCGACTGTACCTTTACTGCACAACACTGTAGTGTTCTCTCTAAACCGCATGCTCTGATCCTGCTCTAGACATATAAAAATTTCTATTTTTAAATTTGTACTCTATTAAAAAAATAGTCATTTCAAAACAAAAAAACAAAACAAAGAAAATTCCCTCGAAAAAGCAAACTAGTAGGCTCTATTCAAACTCTGTCCTGCAGTGTAAAACACTGGGCTCCTCTCGCACTCTGGAGAGAATATCCAAACCCAGGGCTTAACGTCCTCCCTCGATCACACACCACCACCGACCCTGACCGGGCGTTTCTCCGGCCTCTGGCGCCGTACTCATCATCTTTAGCCTGATCGTCTTCTGTCGGGACCACGCCGCGGATAAAAAGGGGTGTGTTGATACGCTTTGAACCAGGATAGACGTCATTGTTACGCCTCAGACGATGTTAATCCCCCCGCACGCCGACGTCCGCTTGCTGCAGTACGTGGACCCGCTGTGGTTCGACATGCTGCCGTTCATGTGGGATGTTTTCATCTCCATTTGGCACGCTATGATGGCGGCGTTCAGCTCCACCTGCGCTCGGTGCACCACGTAAAACATCAGCCCTATGCTGATAAAGATCTGAGGAAGACAGAGAGAGAACAGTTTTGGTTTTAAAACAGTATTCTTGTTTTTTATTTTGCGTCAACATTTACAAAATTTGCATCAAGCCACAGAATAATAATAGCAACAACCACAACAACAACTAGACTGTATTTCCGTAGAGAAAATGCAAAGTGTGCTTGCTCAAATTTTGCCAGCAGCAAGCACACTAATAACTCCTCAGGGTCCTGGAGAGCGCCGGTTTTTCGTGGAATTTCGCAGAAAAACGGGAATACCGAACAAACGACACGGGGTAACGTAACCATTTGACCAAGGCATCATGCCCGGATTGGCACGGACGTCTGAGTTGGAATGGTGTCTCTAGCTTGAAAGCCCTAGGAGGAGTAGGGGGCGGAAAAAAAACGGGTGAACGGAATAATAAGAATAAGAATAAGAATACGAAAACGAAAGAACAATAGTGTGCCTGCAGAGCAGGAACATTAAAAATAATAATAATAACAATAATAAATCATAATACATCATAGTATCGCAATGAAGGAGGTGCGGATTACCGGTTACACGACATAACATACAACACACCGTATCCTAGCGCAGCACTGTCGAATTCTCGATTCTGATTGGTCAGAAAGTTCATGAATTTTCTATAAAAAACTCTAAATCAAAAAACTCATTCTAATATGCATTATCGTTCCTATGGTAACGGGACATGGAACATGCTCCAACAAAACCTGGGTTTTTGTATGTTTTCTTTTTTATTTTTTTAAAAAAACATTGCATACTTGCTGATATGGTGAAGTCTTCCATGACTTTTACAGGTTATTTTTAGCACTTTTGTAAGGCGTCTCCAGCGTGAGTTATTTTTACACCGTTATGCTTTCCCGCACCCACATGAAAGTCTTCCTTTATGCTTTTTTTTTATTTTTCTGTACCATGACAAGCATCGGTAGATGAATGAGAGAACCTGAGCGAGGCTGGGGATGGTATCCCTGTTTATAGCTGTTATCATGCAAGCACGAAACGCAGCTATAAATGGATAAAATGTACGATGGGTTATTCTTTAATGACTAAAGCATTGTTACGGGCAGACTGCAGAGCTATGGGAGATAAACCTCATGTGGTTATTTGGAAAACACCACGCCACTTTATTCCCTCGAAGCTTCAGATTACAGTGTCCGGATTCTCCTGGTCGCTGCGGCGTGACGAAAGACTGTTATCTACATCAGACATGTGGTAGTCTACCGGTGGGCGAGTTGAGCTTACTCGACTTGGGTGGTGCTATAATTCTCAAGCGCGGCCCACGGGATTATGACCTGCACGATTAAAAGCTTCAGAAATACTCAAAACAACCCGTCTAATCCTCACACAGGGTAAACCCCTGACATGTTCAATATCATGGCCTGTAATCCGCTCAGCATTAGTCACCGCGCTCCAGCTGACTGTACGGGGGACGGAAGAGCCGGCCAACGCTGCCGCTTCCTTACTTGTAGGCTGAACACAAAGTATCCGCTGACGCTCTGCTCGGCTATGACGTCCTCTATGGTGCGCAGCGTGGTGCCCAGGTAGGAGTTGAGGAGCTGGGTGGGCAGCAGACCCACCGATGAAGCCACCAGGTAGTCCGGCAAGGACACGTCTGTGATCTACAAGTAGAAAAACAAAACAAAACCAAAAAAAACAAACAACAAAAAAAAAACAACAACCATAAGACACTATTTATACAGTAGGAGGAACTACCCGAAGACATTCACTTGAACAACTTGTGCTGCGTTTCATCCGCATTGGAAGTTGGATTTCAGAGCTGGGGATGATCTCATGCCCGACTTGACCATGTTTCATTTGTACAAATTGGAAAGTCAACACGGACGCCTCCAGGAAAGCTATTCCTATATAGCTATTGTGGTCGCTCTTTTGTCCTTTAGCGGTGTTTAACTGTGAATCTAATCAAAAATATGTCCACGATAATCTGATCTCATCCTATAAAAAAAGTTTTAAACCGGAATTTCGACTTCCTTTTATGACTTTTCTTTAAATTTCACGGGATGAGGGGAACCAAGTTCACTCACTACCAGGTAGCCATTAGCCATTCATTAGCAACACCACATTACGTGGTATTTAGTGCATTAAAACGCCATATCAATAATGAGCACAGATGAAACTTGGACAGTGCTGTGTGCACGACTGATTAAAGGAGATTAAAATAGACGGAAGTTTAATAAACAGGATGAAACTACTGTACAGCTTTCGCTTACTGTTCAAGTGGGGGGGTGGGGGTGTCACCGTTTTGGATTTTTTATTTTTTTTTTTTAACTCCAGGTCTGTGAGGATCTCCTGACTTTCTGAGTCGGAAATCCGACTTCAGGGGAGGATTCGAGTTGATGTTTCAGATGTGAAATTTGTGCATCTTGACGTCCAAGTCCAAACGGAAGGCAGCACAGCGCTCGGGTATAGCTTGTAAATACACGAGCGCTGCAGTGTTGCTCAGATGAGCGTGTGCGTTTCATTAAAGGGAAGAAAAACATCATGAGGCTGGGCTGTTGTACGATGACAACCGACGACAGAGCGGTTTTTATCTTACCACCCATGATTATGTTCATTTTCCAATAACAGTACATTCCAGCGAAGTGTCTTATTCCAATTCTACTACAGCAATTCATCAGTGATTACAAACGCACAACAGAGCTGCGATTGTACAAAATGTAACATCTTCTGACCAATCAGGATCAAGAACTCAGCAACATGGCGGCTCAGATCAGGGAGCCAAAGCAGCTAGGATTTTGTGTAGCTATTGTTTGTTTATTTATTCATTCACATCTTATGATTTTTCGCAGTTACAATGACGATCGCAATACGCTAAAAATTGTGAAATTTTTAGAAAATATTTAAAAGACTCGCGAGCAGGCATTGCTGGCAGGCCAGTGCAACAGCGTATGATGTAGGGAACGTTCGGACGATGCCCGGATGCGCGCACCACTCGCCTTGCATGATGCCTCACTCAGAGTTACCTGGTGTATCGGTGTACCGTACAGTGCATTACCGCATGTTTTTTCGGGCGCTTCAAGAGCTAATTTTAATTCAAAAGCATGTCTTCTACAGGAAAAGACTCCTGGGTAAGCTAGGCTAAGCAGTGGTTCGACATACGATATTTTCGCCTTAGGCTGGGGATATCGGAACTCCTCTCCATCGTAACCTGAGGCCTGCTAGTACTGGTAAAGACGTGTAATGTGACGTGGAAGAGGAAAAACCTAAGGCAAATCCAAGGGATTTTCACGAGTGACAGCTTTACGTGTTGGATATATTTTATAGGATTTCTGTGCAGCAGAAAAAAAAAAAAACCCCAGCTGTCTTTTTGTCACTTCTGACATGGGAACTAAGCGCTAGTTTTTCATCCTGTATTCGTGAAGGCAGGAAGTCAAGCAGCAACAAATAAATGACGACGTATCAGGAAAGCTTGAGAATGTTTTCGAAAACGGGTCCCCAGTTATCTGTATTGGCACAACTCTCAGATTACACTGTACGCTGTCATTTTCCCCATCATTGACGATCCCTTTTTATTTACAAAGCTACAACACTGAGTGTTGTGCCTTGCACGAAGCTAGACACTTTCTCTAGTGCCTGCATTATAAAACAAAACAAAACAAAGAAGAACCAACACCCACACGTTTTCTAGTTTTAGTAAGACAAACAGCCCAAGTCTGTGTGCTAATTCTAGAAATCTCACACCGACGGCTCTTTTTTTCAGCCAAGTACGCAGCGTACATCGTGTTAGGTTACCCACATAATGCAGTGTATTGTGTTCTGCCTGAAATACCGCGCGACGCGCTGAAATGTAGACATCACCGAAAAGCACTTGGTGAGGAGCAGGCGCAGCACAACTCCGGCGTGAGCTCACCAGATGAGATCACCCACAAGGTGGAGGGTTTCTTTCCAGGTAAATACGGAGAAGTAATACAAGACCAACGCCATTACATTCTGTGGAGATCAAACAACTCTGTGCTTCAAAAGCTTAAAAAAAACCAAAAGAAACCCCACACCACCACATGCCTCCTACACAACCATGTCAAATACCAGTCATGACTCAGGAGTGTGTATTTCAGGCAGACTTTTCAATTCCAGCACAAGAAGTCAAAAGACATGGAAGCCTGCTGGCTACAATACTGGGCTGAACATCCAACTTGCTAACAATGGCGAATCCAGCTGTCTCGTATAAAGGAAGCAAAGAAACACGGCTCGAACAAAGAAAAATCATATCCTGGTAAAATGAGTGGTTCTCAAAGTGGGATCAATGGAGCAAAACCAGCGAGTCTGCTAGAAACACAACCCAGCGTTAAGAAAGCTGCTGCGTTCATTATATTTATAGTGATCAGCGGATTCGAAAGGTCACTTGAATTTCATTTGTTTACGCCAAACCCCAGTAACCATAACCTGAAAAACAAGCAGCCTGTAATTAACACGTACTTGGAAAGGTCAGAATATTACTGTAAACATTTAAAGATTAATCTGACTAGTTGGATTATGCTCATTTTGGGGGCAAAAATAAATAAATAAATAAACAAACAAACAAATAAATGAAGATGCCGAGGGCGCCGGTTAGTTATTTAACTACAGCGGTACCTCGGTTTTCGTTGATTTTTTCCTGCGAAAAATGTGTCTCGGTTTTCGTCAGTTGACTCGGATTTCGCTGCTGATTTTGCAAAAACATAATAACCAAAGGGCGACCCAGGCGTTCTCCTAATCAGTGTGGCGTCGTTTCTCGTCGTGTGAGCGTCACCCCGCGCGTCCAGCCAAACAATCCCATTGCTTTTCAGTGTTTTTGTGCTTTTTTTATTGATTGCGAGTGCTAATGCTACAATTACATGTAAGTGATTACTGCGTATACGGTACATATTCGGTGTAATGTTTATTTTGCCTTTATTTTGGTATGTATTTGAGTGTACAGAATGAATGAATTGGATTTACATTGATTCATATGGAAATAACTGCCTCAGTTTTCATCAGTTTTCGGAATTCGCTGATTGTTTTCGGACGGATTACCGATGAAACCCGAGGTTCCTCTGTATTTATTTATTACATTTTAAGGGACGTCCAAGTGAGAGTCCATGGTTGACGTACTCAGTATTATATTTCTCCTAAACGCATTTACAAACAGCTAGAAAAAAGATTTTTTTTTACCGAAAAAAAAAAAAAAAAAAAAAAAAAAAAAAAGGTTTTGAAGAGAGATTGGTGGCCGGTCGGATGATCCCAGTGACTTGTGGGTCAGCACTGGTCCTGAAGTGTGCAGTCATGCCAACACCCCTTTAGCCCTTTGACAGGTCAGCTAAACAAGCTACTTGAGCTAATAAAGTATTGAAACATGCCTGAAGCTGACTGCAAGAAGATTTTGTTACAAACAGCATGGCATTATAGCCAATGTCAGAGTTGTAAATACAGGGAGTCCTCGATTTACAGCGCAGTGCCGTTCCTATGGCTCGACGTAAATGCGATTTTTGCTGTTAGTTGGAACTCACACACTGTACAACACTGTATAATGTTAAAACAGTCTAATACAGCACCTGGATCTCCAACTAGGTAACGGAAAGAAAAAAGGAAAAAAAAAATTTGCGCTGATTGGCTGACGTGGCGAAGGACTCGGTTCTGATTGGTCCGTACGTTTGTGCTCAGGGTTTGTATGAACTCT
>JAQMCW010000021.1:5098249-5111542 GCA_030068335.1 Chrysichthys cranchii
TGATAGTTTGCAAAAAAAAAAAACACAAAAAAACAAAACATGGTCCAAAGATGGCTGGGGTTACATGGACCCCATGGTACCAGAGCAGAGTTAAAAAAAAATCCTAAAGGAAGGAATGTGGTGTACCAGGAGTTTATTTGAATGATTTAAATGACAGGATAATAATGCTGAATAATATTACAGAAGTGACTGTAGTTATGTCTAAGCTGAGACACCTCCAACTTGGGACAAATATGTTTAACTAGTACATAACTATGTTCAATTCAGCAATTCAGTTATTCACACTGATAAATAGTGGTCTAGGACAACACAATGGTCTTGGACTGATTGGCGTTTGTACTTGAACTTGCATCTTCCTAAATAGGGTCATAGCCAAACATTACTGTTACAAACTGTCATACCACTATCTCTTCAAGAACAAAGTTTGATAAGTAATTCTATATTTTAGAAAACACAGACTAATCATTGGTGCAATGCACATGTGAAGCCATTTAGCTGAAGGCTTGGTGTCAAAGGTGATGGCTTCTGTCTCAATCTTGATTTGGTCTTAGTAAAGACTTGGTCTTGGTTAGTGTCGGTTTTGGACTCGTCTTTGACTTGATGGTGGCAGTCTTTACAGCCCGACTAATTAACCAGCAATCAATCTTATTGTCTAATTGTATTCTCCCTTGATTGATCTGACAGATTTGAAAATTCATAATCGAGTTTAAGCGGTTACAAGCTATTTTGTGGGAACAGATCTCAGGTTTTCCCTGAAATATCCAGGTATGTAACAGACTTCATGATGCTGTCAGTCTTCACAACAGCCCCAAAATACTAACCATAAAACAACCAAAAACATTTTATTAGCTGCATTTCCTTGTATGGCCAGCAGTAGCTTTAATAACAGTTCAGGTGCTGTATTACTTGTGAGATTCTCTCTCGCAACACTAAAAAAATGACTTGTAATGAAAATGACGTTTAACAGTCGATTTTGAAAGCTGACGACCCCAAGAACCAGCTACCCTCCTTACTGTGTGTAAACAGTGTGTCCATGCTGCTCCAACTTTTTTGCTATGGCTCTTATTAATTACTTATCAGCAACTGGTTCTGTGTGCGATTTAAAATATGTATTACCTGACTTGTCCAAGTCTGCAAAAATTTATATTGTTTGGGTTCAGTTCAAAGTTCAGTTGTTATTCCCTCTGGTAATGGACAGCAGAATTTGCACATTTTCAACCTTAAATGTAAATACACACAGGGAAACAGGCCATGGTGTAAAGCATGAGCTGAGAACCAGGGAAATTATAGCAAATTGAAAACAATAACATGACAGTTTGCTTGGATTCATTTTAAACCTCTCTCAGGCATTATTTCTTAGCAATAATTCAGAATAATTATTCAATAAATAGAGAAAATGATCAGAAAAAATCGTTTCTCCTAATTATAGTAGGTAGTATTGATTTTAGACAATCTTCTGTGATCCTTACCACAAAGAATGCTATTTCAAGAAAAGAAAAAAAACAAAAAACAAAAACAAACAAAAAAAACCAGACAAAATCAGTTCTTTCTTATTTTATTGATAAATTACGATTTTTAAAAAGACCCAAACCATACTCCAACTTAAGTTAGTCATGGTGCGATGAATAAACTATGTACAAATAAACTTAATTTTCACATTCAGAACAGGATAAGTAACTACAATTGTGCCCAGACATCCTGCCAAAGTTAGGGAACTACAGTGATATTAGTGTGAACAAGATAGCGGAGATGTTTCCATTCTATATATCGGAGGAAGGCTGGACGTTCCACAGTGAGCTTTAATTGACAGACAAACACTGATCAATGGTACCAATGAACCAAATTAATATCATGCAAAACATTTAAATCTCACTGGAGTCAAATTTATGAGCTTTGACCTTTGTAAGCATGCCGTTTTTAAGGACTTTGAAAAGCCGCGATAATCTCTGACGGTACGCTTGAGCGACTCTGACAGTACGGATTCATGAGCAGTGATGAACTTTCTTCCCTAAGAGATATGAACACAAACGTTGGCACGTGTAAGATGTAAGAGTATATAAATGTAACACGGTACCATGTTCGTTGTGGGCAGCTTTTAATACTTAACAACTTGCAGCTTTTTACAGCTGACGACTAGCAGCAAAAAAGAACAGGATATTTGCATAAAACTGTAGTGCAATGGACAAATTGTTCATTTTGGTCAAGTTGTTAACAAAACACAGCACGTGCAGTCTATCCAGTGGGAGTTACGACAATCCACGAGGCGTACGTACCAAACTCTAAGCCCTCCACTTGATCGAAGTGTCATTTTCCAATTTCTGATTTCAACAGTTTAAATATTTGATCAGTCAGACAGGTGACGCGGAAATATTTTACATCCAATCAGAGTATAATGTGTAAATTTTCAGCCTCGATCATAGCTCGCCTACACAGAATGACCAGACATATGTACACCTGTTAAAATCAGGATAAAATTAAATCCTAAAAGGGTTAAATGAATGAGCACGGATACTTCATCTATGCAAAGGTGTTTTCTGGATAGCTGACTCGAATTGCTCCCCAGTAGCAGGCTCGTACCAGGCAGATAAGACCAAGCAGGTACGCAAAGGCCCATGACACGTAAGTAGCATGGTATCTACTAGCAAATTCTTGGGTTCCAACCTAGGGAAAAAACACACACACACATACACACACACATACACACACACATACACACAGTCCATGAGGTAGTTCACTGGCTGCCTATCCGTCTTGTCTGTAACTACTATAATTTTTTTAACTAAATATACTTTTGGGTATACAGTACTGTGTGAAAGTCTTAGGCAGCCTATTTTTCTGTACAATTTTGTTACAGGTGTTAGATGTTATTTTATGACTTCTGCATTACTGAGCAAACATTACTAAAACGTTTTATATTTCCCCAAACATTACTTGTCCAACAAAAAAAAAAAAGACATGTTACAGAAAAATAGTTTGGATATGAACAGACTGAACTTTTCAGAAAAAAAACCCCACAAAACAAAAAAAACCCCCACTACCACAAAATATATAGCAGTATAAAAACTGCTACGTTTTGCATGGAAGAAGAGAAACATGGGCCTCTAGAAGTAGTCTGCAGACGAACCGTTGCAGAGTTTCCAAGATTCTCAGTAAAACGTGCCTGCTGATTTCCTTATAAACCTGGACAATGTGTACCCGAAACTACTGATGCTTTCTGAAAGAGTCTGACCTCAAACTTCACACCTGATGTTGTCTTTTAGTTTATAACTGCTCATCTTTATGCAAAAAAAAAAAAAAAAAAAAAAGGGTTAAGGCCTTTTGCTTTACAGAATTTCACGTGTCCAATACTTTTGGTACTGAACTGAAGATCACCACATCCTTTTTGATAAAAAAAAAAAAAAAAAAAGTGCGCGCGCGCGTGGTGGTGGGTTGCCAAAGGGAGACAAAAAAGAAAAAAGAAAGAAAGAAAGAAAAAAAAAAAAACACTATTTAATGGATTATCCTATTTAAAATCCATATTTACAAAGTACGAGATGTACAAGTTCCTCATATGTTTCCTGAATACTAACATCAAAGTAAAGCCTTTCCTTACACAAGGCAATTCATACGAATAAGACAAAAACGACTGTCGCCCTGTGGCGGAATGGTAACCTGCCCAGGGTATAACCCACCTCTAACCCAGAGTAGGCTGGGATTGGCTCCAGCTTCCCATCCGACCCTGAACAGGATTTAGCGGCAGAAGATGAGTGAGTGAGTGATTGTGTGACCATGCCGTCCGTATGTCAGTACTTACTGTTAGTCCAATTCCGATGAAAATGCAGATCATTCCTACTGTGATGTAGGCACAGCAGCGTCTCCTGGGTAGAGCACTGCCTACAGAAGAGCTAGAGACAAACACCACACAGGATCAGACTTAAAGCAAAGCAAAGGTCTGTGCCTTCGAGTGTCCCCAAAAATACTACTAACTATCTAAGTGGATTATCTTACTTTAATGATTGTGAATAAACAATGCAGGGGTTGCCCTTGTTTTTCTTTGTTTTAGCAGCTGGCCAAATCATATATTATGACAGTTTGCCTTCCACACAGGTTTAACACAGGCATTACACGGTCATACATTCGACACTTGGGCTACGTTTATTGTTTTCCTATGTATGAGGCATAATTAGACACATTTTGTTAGTGAACTACGGGGAAAGAAAAGGATCTAGTGAAGTGGTAGAAAAGAAACGGGCTCTTCTTGTAATCAGACTTTGTCAGGGATCACATGGCTCGCTCCTACTCCTGCTGGGCCTTGCTAATGCTTCACATGCCTCTCATGTGACCGATCCTGAAACCTCTGTTTAAAATCATGACAAATCAGGCGGCTTAATGTGCTTATCCTTTTCTCTCCAGTAGTCGGGGGTTATATTTGGGGGGAAAATAATAATAATAGTAAATAAATAAAACCCATATAATGTCATATCAGGAAACCACAGCTGAGGTTTTGCACCAACTTATCAACCAAAAGAATGAGAAAATCTGAAGTTTAAAAGTATCTGCTTTGACTTCCTGGAAGGTTAAAGCATTATAGTTTAATGTCATATAATCACCAAAAAAAGAAATAGTCAGAATTGTATGACTCCGAGGTGCTAATATGTACTTTTATACCAAAGCATTACTAAATTCCCCTCATCATGAGGCATGGTTTATTTTTCTATAAAAACTCTGACGGTCATGTACTTGTATCTAATACATCATGAATCCTAGAGTAACAGCTCATTCACAAGGACTCATTGTACTGTGCCCTCCATAGTTATTAGCAGCCCTTGTAAAGATTAGGATCCAGGGTTAGGTGAAATCAGCACACTAATGGTTAACTGAGCATGGAATTAAGCTCCTGTCTTGGCCATCTAAGCCCCCTGACCTGAATCCCAGTGAAAACCTGTAGTGTGAGCTGAAGAGGAGAGTGGACAGGAGAGGGCCCAGGACCCTGGATGATCTGGAGAGATTTTGTAAAGAGGAATGATCTCAGATCCCCTGCTTTGTATTCTTCAACCTTAGAAAATGTTAATTTTTTTTAATATGTTAAACGTCATAGTGCTGTTTAATTGGCTAAAGGAGGTTATATAAAGTAAATGTAGGGGTCCCAATACAAATTTCATGATGCGGGATTTGTCTTTCTCGGAGTGCATTTATTTCAATTAAAGGTTGGATTTTACTCTTTTTTCCCCCCACTGAGAAAAGAAACTACTTCACCAAATGGTTAGGTGGATTTTTTTTTTTTTTGCCCTAACCGGTTTTACAAGGGGGTGCCAATAATTATGGAAGGCACTGTATTCTGTGGATGTGCTATATAGGACATTTAAGCATATATTTTAGGGCTAATGTTTTGTAGTTTTTTTTTTCCCATCACAGATACCTTTATACTTGCTTGGTAACATTACAAGCTGTGGGGTTTTTTTGTTTTATTTTTGTCGTATCAACATTAAGAGAAAAAAATAAAATAAAGAGAGGCCGGGCGTTTTCGGATGGAATGACATTACCAATAAAAGAAACTAGCTCATTTTGCCGACATTCCACAAGATTAAATGTAGCCATAAATGTTTAAAAAAGCAGATATTTAAATTGCACCGTGCTTTTACAGGAAAATGATCTAGTTTGCTTTGGACTGGGCCTCACCATAAAACTGGACATGGACTAGTTTCCTATGACAGCACTGTCCGTTGATTTGACGTACGAAAAAAAGTGGACCTCTTTTATGAGAAATGCCAAGTTGAGAGATTACAAATGAACAACGTAGTAACTAATGAGATAAATATCGAGACAATACAAATGATACACAATACACATACATGATCTGCATCATGAAGTTCATAACCCTCATGCATGTCTATTTTCTCTCCCTTCATGTAGGACCTCGTGATGTTCCGTTTAGGCCGGTTGTACCATGTGCCCTTTCAACGTGTGTATTTTTTTTCTGCGTTGTTGCCATCTGTGTGTAACATGAATCTGATCTCACTCCACAGCAGTTGCTCCGGCAGATCCTGGCAGCCTGCGCAATGTTGCAGGGCATCACATTACTGGCACTACCACCCTGTGTATGTTTACTCTTCCTCTCTGCATTACCCCATGGCGCCAAGGCTTGACATCAGGCCAGAAATGTGCGTCACGCTTTGATTTACGAGTCGGTTGCCGGTGATGCCGCATCTCAAGCCATAAGGGGTCCCGAAATCAAAAGCCCGAAACTTGTATATAATGGACAGTTAAACTGAAATAAACACAACGATGTCATCAATCGATGGGATTCACTCACATTTTTTTGCAATGTGGACACTTGGCCAGCGTATTAAATCGGAGCTCCATCCACTGTGGGCAGGACACAAAAAAAACAGACATCAGAATCAAACATACACTGAATATCCTCGTCTACTTTTCGGTTAAGGTGATCTGTTATTTTAATTCATCACTTTAGAATCCTACAATGAAATACAAAAGGCTATTTTAGAAAGGATTTTTTTTAAATCAACATCTAAAGTAGCCTCTACGCAATGCATATATAGGCAAGAAATGAATGAAAGTAACACACCTCAAAGGCAAAATGCAACAACAAGGAACAACAGACATAACAAAGGTAAGTAAAAAGACTAAAATATCAACAGGAAAGAATACAGAGGCATTTGAGCAGTCCCTGCATGTTGCCTTTGTAGAGCACTTGCTGGCTGTAGTTATTGGCAGAATAATGCCATGTTCATTCTACTCGCTTGGGTCAGATCACTAACTGTTTTGATTCAGTCTTGTTATTCACAGTGTTATGAACATTAGGACCTTGTGGGCAGCGGATGCGTCATCCACATGCAGGCCAGAGGAAGGCTGGGACGCAGCATCATCACTACCCTAGAGGCCAAAGGCATAACAGGAGCATTGAAAACACGTCTCGCGCAATGAGAAATTCTAGTCTTCTACTTGTGCATCCTGGTCTAAATCTATAATTTACTGCGATCTAAAATGGTGATGAGTGAAAAAAAGAAAAAAAGAAATAAATCAAGGCCACACTCAGGCCAAGCAGGATTTAATTAGGATTAGTTTAATTTAATTTAATGTGACATTCCACCAGGATTAGAAAGCAAACACAGGGTTTTATGGAAAGTTTACGAATAATACATGAAGCCCGATAAACAGGTTAAAATCAAAGCATCAAGATGGAAAGTTTGATCATTTATAAATACACTTGCGAGAATATTTTATAACAAGGGTTGTCCTGTTCCCTTTTTGACCATTAATCTTGTCTCGGGGGACACGTCAAGTCAATACACGGTCCCTGAGACTTTAAGGCTGCATCTCAAACTGCCTTTGATGAACTACCCAGGAGGCCTAAGTAGTACAGGTATCACTGGTGTCCTGACATTATTTGGCATTGCAGCAAAACTCATGATGGGCTGCCATTATTTTCATTTCGTCAGTATTACAGAGGTGTCACGAGCAAAGTATTCTACGCACATCAACGAGACTGTTACAGACACAGAGTAGTAGTGAAGGAGAAACATCTATAATTTGACAAAAGCTTGTCTTTTTGGTTGCCTGTTAGTTCAAACACTGGCTGTTGTTAATGGGCTTTATTGACATGTTTGTGAATTGCTGACTCTGGTGCAGTAATCTAATCCCCATTTGGGAAGAACATCAGCATAGAGCCACTGCTAGCAAGCTGGCTGGGTTTAGTCTCTGAGGATGATGATAACGAGAGTGAGCTGACTGGTGAAGATCAGCTAGCAGGCTGGAAGACACAGGACTTGATCTGGTGTACAACGTGTGTGTTCAAAAACTCAAAAATCAGTTTGAACCCAACAGCACTGATTGTGAATAACTCCCGAGTACTACCACCATCACTACTATTACAAGATTTCCATGGTGGCCTGGGGGCAGAGTGGCGCAGCGGTTTGCGCTGTTGCCTCACAGCAAAAAGGCTCTGGGTTTGAACCTGGTGGCCGACTGGGGTTTCTCCCTGGGCCTGTGTGGGTTTCTTCCAGGTGCTCCGATTTCCTCCCTCAGCCCAAAGATATGCACATTAGATCAACGGACTACTATAATTTGCTGACAGGTGTGAACACGAGTGTGAATGGTGAGTCAAGGAAAGTTTTCCCCATCTGTTAAATATCAACAACAACAAAAACTGCCGACATATTGTTGAGAATTAGCTAGGTTGTTGACTATCTGTTATTTAGGGTGGCGCAACAATGGGACGGGATGGAATTAGGATAGAATTGCAGAGGAAAAGATTAATAAGATGGTAATAATTGCACATACGAGGAACGTGTTGCCGCAGTGGCCGCACACCACACGCAGGCCTTCGGGCTGAATGGGAAGTGCTGGCTGTGCAGGCTGCTCCTCTGGGATCACCATCACTGGGCTCAGGTTGATAATCCGTCTGCTGTAGGTCATAAAAACAAGCCACGTCAATGGCCTTTTCCTGTCACTGCGACAGCCCATGCCGCTATCTATATATCTATATATTGTATGTGTGTGTGTGTGTGTGTGTGTGTGTGTGTGTGTGTGTGTGTGTGTGTGGATAAAAGATCATCTCATTCTCCTGGATATCATCTCAGACCTCCGTACCCGTTTCACCTCCCACTCTTCTGCTGCACACGCTACGCCTTTCACATGCTTACCAGTTGGGTCGAGGGCATCCTATCCTCCGGGATGTGTCTTTACAAATTAGCAGGCAGTTGCAGGGACATCTGACATACTTTTTCCCAGCTGGTGGGTTTTTGATTGGCTATGAAAAGGAAACATAACACAGGAAATGTGGGACAATTTTAGTTCTCCAAGAATAATCTTGTAATAATTCTTACCAGGCTTTCACTAGACACTAAAGTATCTGATTTCTACTGAGATGTGTGCGAGCATGTTCCACCATCAGCACTGTATTATAATACTATCATTACAGCAAATCTCCAGAATGACTCAGTATCCTGCGATTAACCTCATTAAATAGGAGCTCTGCTGGTTGATTCATCATAGAAATCCCTTTCATTTGAATCGAAACACAACCAGCACACAGGCCCCAAAAATCCTTAAATAAGGCCAGTTTGACAGGAATATGGCTGAGCTTTAAGCGGTCGGACAGAGACAACTAAAGCTAATGTATACGATTGAATCAGGGAAGAATAAGAAGGCCAGAAGAGGTGAGTGACCAAAATGCGACATACAGCTTTAGGGAAATACAGACAGAGCTTTAGGTGCCCAATGAGCAAACAGACAAGTTCCTGAGTACAAATCTACTGTATTCGACTGAGATTATCCAGTGAAGCAACTGCGAGACTTGGGTATAAATATTACAACCAAAGTTTTCTTGGCCAGGTTTAAAGCAGAGCGATACACCAGGTCCAATCATATAAATAATAAATGTCCAAATGCATTTCTAGTGCATGTCTTTTGTGTCTCTGCTAATCCAATACATTTCCTAATTAGTTGGAGTTTGCGTTGAACTTTTCTCCTCAGTCATGGCTCGTTATCGCTGCTCTCCGGCACACCACACATGCCAGCCTCCGAATCATGTGATATGTGCTGTTGCGTCTTTCTCATCGTGACTAAGCCGATGTGCTCATTGGATGCTCCGTTGCTTGGTTACAACCGAAAGACGTGTTTGTGCTGGATGAGCTTTTTGGGATAAATAAATTATAATGTTCGGTGCAAATAAATTACTGGTACATAGGAGTTTTCAGATTGTGCAGGATGCTGGAGGGGGACGGAAAACCGGGGTGTTGATGGGAATTCTCAGTCCACCTTGTGGAGAAGCTACGGATTTCCCTACCGCACACTGTTTTGGGTTTAATCATAAAGTATACTTTATTCACTTTACAGCACTGGTAATGGTAATCAGATGGACCAAAGTCTGCAGCTGAACTCTTGTGATGAATATCACTTGCAGGAATCACACTGGACGTTATACTTACTGTATGTCTGAACCTCAAATCACAGAGGGCACAATGTGGGAAAGAGATAGGCAAAAAAAAAAAAAATCAAATCCCGCAAATTATATTCCACCATTTTCTCTTCCTGTCAAAGACTGACTTGCGTGAAGACATCACTTAGTACTGTGCAGAGGCTAGACCGCAGAGCGAGCGAGAACGAGAGAGAGCGCGAGAGAGAAAGCAAAACTGAATGTAGGATTGGCGCTGTGCATGACTAAGCATTAGTTGTATCAAATAAGTGGTGGCTTCTTACCGTGGCCTCGTTGCAGACCGTGCACTTCACAACATGCTGATGGAGCTTCCCATCCAGGTTTATGAGAGACTGACACACTCGGCAATTAATGACCGGCACTCCTCCTGTATCGGGACTGGCAATGGCTGTGTACGGAGGAGGAAGCTCAGCTAATACAGGACAGACACACACAGTTATAAATATTACACTACTTAGAATACAACATTTCATGCCTTGGTGTTGCGTCCAAAATTTGGACATCAAACTAATAATAGTATTACTGATCAGGCGCTGCATATCCTTGGCATCTTTGCTAGCAGCTTCATGGACAAGCTGAATTCATGAGGCAAAGGAGCCACCCAAGGAGCAAAGTTCAACAGAAAACATACTTGTTTAAAGCTACTTACTGCATTATGATCTCTGACTCAGAAATCACAGGGGCAGTGGTAGCCTAGTGGTCAGGGCACTG
This sequence comes from Chrysichthys cranchii, assembly GCA_030068335.1. Taxonomy (NCBI): domain Eukaryota; kingdom Metazoa; phylum Chordata; class Actinopteri; order Siluriformes; family Claroteidae; genus Chrysichthys; species Chrysichthys cranchii. Next base: position 5,108,898 of record JAQMCW010000021.1, read on the forward strand.
GCCCTTCAGTCGGAAGGTTGTGGGTTCAAGGCTCAGTACTGACAAGGTACACTGAGGTACCCTGAGCAAGGTACCGTCCCCAAGCACTGCCCCCTGGGCGCTGCGCTGTTCGGCTGCCCCCTGCTTCACTCGGTGAATGGGTCAAATGCAGAGAAAGAATTTCACTGTGTGTCACGCTATGCTGTGGTGTGTTTCACGTGTGACTATCACTAGCACATTAAAAGAAATAAACGTAGGCAAGGCATTAAGCTCAAATTAACTTGTGTGTCACGGAAACTATTTCGACCATTAAACCATTAACAAAATGCCCTTCAGACAATGAAAAATATATACAATTGAATGTGCCCAAACTGGTCACGGGTAGCATGCCTGATATCCCTCTTCAATCAGAACTGACTGCCAATGCAATGTCTATGTTTCCTGAACATACAAGGAATATCACATTACAGTTAATGTGAAATGACCCAGACTCTACCATTGTGTGCCTTGTCCTTTCTCCTGACCACTTCTGGTTTTTTACTAACTGATAACTATTGAACTTGATCATTGTCTCCAAACAGGAAGAAGTTTGGCAAAAGAGTAATACCCAATGGTCCTCATATGAGGATCTTACAAGGAAATACACACAATGTAGTTGGGGGAAAATGTGATTGGATAAATGTGACATGAGGACAGTGGGGTCTCAGGAGGACATAGGGAAATGTCTGCAAAACAAAATGTTCCTGTTGTCACTTGTGTTATACCAGCTAAATTCTGTCATTCCCTTAGCAGCCCGTCTATTTTCTTTCTCCTTGTAAGTTAAATGAGACAAAAAAAATAGCACCTTGTCACGGTACTGAGAAACCACAAAGTTCTGAACAATTTCCTGGGTCAGAAAATGTCAAGTGACTCCTTTTTTACAGTAATGCTAAATAAGCTTCTCACAGAAAAATTCCCCATAGCAGTAATCACTCATGTATTTGTAATCAGTACTTGCATGCAGTCTGTCATACGCTTTGACTAAAGAAGCACTAAAATATCAAGAGTGCATCCATATACACCTGTGTAAATGACAGTCAGAGCTAGGACCAATCAGCTCAGAGAATTCAACAATGCCCCAAGTTTAATGTGATCACAATTTCATGACAGTTTTATATATTTTTACTTTATATTTTGCATTATATTTTGTCATTTTTATATAAATATTTGTGGGTTGTGAAACGAATTATCTGAGTTTCCATCATTTCTTATGGGGAAACCCGTTTTGACATACGAGTGCTTTGGATTACAAGCACGTCTCCGGAATGAATTATGCTCGCCGTCCAAGGTTCCACTGTACTTCAAACACCCTAAATTACAGTGCAAAACTACACAGTACAATGATTTACTCAACTCTACTGCCCATACCATCATGAGCAAACACAGGATCTCTCCTCGTCTTATTTACAAACAGTGGTAACCGACAGGAACGAACACATTTGATAAGATCAGCAATTACTGACTTACAGTGCATGTATAACCTGTCTCAATATGAAGGAGCAACAGGGGCTAAACAGATGACTAAACAGTCAGGATCACAATGTATTCTTTTTCCCCTCCATAATGTTGGGCATTGTGTGAGGTTTTACTGAACTGAATAGTGAAACTATTTTCTGGATTATGAAAAATGACCTAAATCCTGCATTACAAGCTTGGCTTGGCTAATAACTGAATATCGCACCGAGAGGTGAATGAGAACTTTTAAAGTCTAGACTAAGGATCATTATAATATCAGTAATGCCATAAATTGGGGTTAGGTCAGTTTGTAAACGAATACATATGGAATGTAGAACGTTTGTAGACTTTTTTTTTTCGTCCGGTTCATTGCATGTTACATGGATTACATATAGGAGCATAAAACAACATGCTATCCACTCCTAAAAAAAATAAATAAATTGTTTTTTCCCAAATTTTTCTCTATTCTCAGACTGAAACTTGGCTGAGGGTTGGCTTGTAGATTGAATTTATGCCTGCCCTCAGCCGAATACTTGCAGCCTAGACATTCAGTCTAAAAGCTAAATGGATTAAGGAAGTGTCATGACTCGATACGGTCCCTCACATCAACTACAGTTTCAGCAGTGGATCCAGGCCTGGCCTTGTGTTTATTCACTCAGGCAAAAATGAAGTGCACACAATGTCCAACTTAACCAAAATGCAAGTTTGGTGTAAAACATTGGTTTCTCTGGTTTTGCACTGACGATACATGGGTAATGTACCTAAAAATAATACGTAATTATGAAACAATTGTCCATGTCTAGGTCTATGTGGTTTCTGACACTCCATGATGTGACACAGCTTTCTAGAACACTGGAAAAAAAAAAACCCATGCATTTTTTAATTTTACTCTCAACATCAAAGATTCTAAAGCAGTACGTGCCAAGATGGATTACTGGCTGGAAAATATGTTGATAATCAGGAAGTACGGACGTTCGACACTATGGGCGCCATTTAAGTAAGCAGCCCTTTCATCACAGAGGCCGGATACCGTGGGAAACATGTGGCATTTTGTTGTTTCTTGTTTTGATGGATTAGCCTTGTTTGTATTATGATAAATTATGACATCCTGTGTTAAGACGACGTCAATAGATTATTTGAGCGGATTGTTTGATTTTTTTCCTCAATAATTG
>JAQMCW010000021.1:5201944-5216475 GCA_030068335.1 Chrysichthys cranchii
CCCCACACACACACACACACGACACACACACACACACACACACACCCACACACACACACACACACACACACACACACACACACACACACACACGCACTCACACACAAAGGCCATTATGCCATTCAGGCCTTATTAGCAGCATGTGGCATGGTTTCCTCCACTATTCCTTTTCTCCCCCCACACAGTGAGCTTGTCTGGCTTAAAAAATGCAGACGAAGTGAAGTGATTTGAATCGTCATTATTTATCATCAAGGGATCCATCGGTTGCGTATCTGCAAGAGAAGAAAGGACGGAACCGCAGATTTGCATGCATTTGCATATAATGTATAAAGGATGCACAGGAAGTTGCAGACCCGTGCAAGGCATGGAAATAAACAAACAAACAAACAAATAAATAAATAAGCAAGCAAGCAAGCAAATAAATAAATAAATAAATAAAATAACAAGTTCAACTAGATGTGGCCTTTCCAGAAATAATCAGAGAGAGCCACCGGGAATGTTTCATCCCTGCAGGCCCCCCATGACCCCCCGTGGATCCCCTTATCAGGCTGAAACAGTAGTAGGAATTAGATTAGGAGCCTGCGGAGATGGGGGCTGGGGGACGGTGTAGGTGACCTTGGACATCTCTTGATCCCTAAAGCTGTAATTCAAAGCCGAATTTGTATGATGGAATGTTAAATGTACTAGTCCCCTTGGAAGGAAGCTGGAACGTGGAGTAGGGCTGTTCCCAGGAATTTCTCCAATTTTCTCTGTAGATGACTTTATGATTAGGATAAAGTGTCACTAGATGGATTGCGAGTTTGAATCCTGATAATGCCAGCACCACCCAGGTGTCCATGCTCTCTGGTTGGGAGGGATGGCATGCTGTATGTTCTGTCTCCTTTCAATCACAGAAAGGGCAAATGGTGAGGGGAAATGCGTACGATTCTTTGTGCGAAAGAGTGAGTGCGGCTTGAACTGTTAGCGTGCAAAAGTCTTAGGCATGCTATGTATTTTAGTACAAAGTTTATTATAGGTATTATTTTTAGGAACCCTGCATTACTGAGTCAGGGCCCAAAAATGTTTAGAGGGCCAAACATTACTTTACAAAATAAAAAAATAAATAGTTCTTTGTATTTGAAAATTTTCGTATGTCAGTAAAGAACACAACATATTACACAAGAGCGCACTTTTCAGACAGTGAACATTAGGAACGTTCCTGGGATTTACACGGAAAAAAAAAAAAAAAAGCAAGTGCAACAGGCAAAGTCTCCAGAAGAAGTGAGGCAGGTTCTCCAAGGTGCTGAGAAAAACCTATAGCTCATCTCCTTATAAAACTGTACACACACTACCTGGGACTACTATTTAAGAAGAAAAAGCCAAGAGTCGTCACGCCAAATATGAACTTTGTTTAGTTTATTCCTCTTTACTGCATGCTGTAGTATTTTTCCCTTTTAAGTTGAAGATTTGCACAGTACTCTACTTTTGAATATAGTTTTTTTTCCTTCTTTTTTTACATGTATAACCTTTGAACAACGCTTGTTAATAACTTAAAGTGAGCTGTAAATGTAGCAGATAAATGCTGGGTCAGTTGATCCTTCAAACCATGCCCTTCTCATAGTAGAAGCAGAACCCATGGCCGTGCCCTTCTTCGCAGGTTTGAAATCCCTCACTCTAATCATGACCCTATGTCCTTAATGACTTATTCATCCACATGCGCCTGTATTTCTTGCTTTTAGGCTTCAAACTAAGGAAGAGGAAAGTGCTAAATGAGCCCACGGGTGGGACAGGAAGCTGTCCTCACCTGACAGAGGCCATACCCTGTGAGGAGCCCAGCTGCTACGAGTGGCTGCTCCTGAAGCTGGAGGAATGCGTTCCTGACAATGACAAAGAGTGTGGACCTGGAACACAGGACCCCCAAGTTCAGTGTGTCAACAGCGACGGTAAGACAGTCTTTCAGAGTGGAACATTTGTGAAGGACTAAATATTTAACAGAGAACGTTCTTCTGGCCATTTTCGAAACAGCCCTTCATGGGTTGCTCATACTGCAGCTGGCAAATTATTGTGACGAACCCAAATTGTTCAGCTGAAAGTGCTCTTGAACTCTCTCTACAGGGTCCCCGTTCTGGTCCGCTGCCTATTTTTGTAATTGCTGTCTTTATCCGGGCTGTTCGTGGTCTTCGATTATGTGATTGGCCAAAGAGAGAAATGAGGAGAATGATTGGTAGCTTTTGTCACCATAAACGTAGTGTTATTCCAGGCTGCTTTGTGTTCTGAACAAGCTGTTGGCTAGCGGCATTATCAGGCCGAACGAGTGCAAAATTGAATAAACTATACAACCAGCCTGTCAAATAAAAAGAGCACATGCTGCACCAAAATACACAAGAAGAAGAATAAAGAATTCATCCGTTCACGAGAAATCAAGTCGGAATAAAAGCTTTAATTCATATCCCTGCCTCTCACCTGCTAAAGGTGAACCTGTACTAACGATGAAATGATGGCAGTCACTCAAGGACAACGATTTGCTCAGACAAAGGATTGCCACGTGACAACTAAGATGTCACTTCTAACCTTTGGACTCTTACTGACAGTAAATATTCATATTTCGACATGCGTAGAACATTTCCGAAGATCAAAATAGCAATAGGTTCTGGGATGAGTCTTCTCAAAGCTCTGGATAGTACGTTTCTAAAAGCTATTTCGATCTACATAACACGAAGCGTGAAAATCCGTCTCGTCCAATAGGTCACAAAATACATCGCTGGTCCTCAGCAGCAGACATGACTTTAAGTGCATCTCTGGGAAGTCAGACACCCAGACGTTGCTCTAATGCATATTTAATGCGATTTCAAAGGATGGATGCTTTGGTAGCCTTGATGAGGGACCAGTGGGAGGGATGGAGGAACTTCACTGCAGTTTAATTGCAATTCTAATTTGTCCGATCTAATTAATTCTGTACAACAGAAGAGAGAGCAAAGCTGATTGAATATTTCAACAATGGAAAAATTTGATTCAGGACAACCATGGGAAGGAGGATATAAGGGTGTAGCAATAAATGAATTTATTGTGAGATAACTGAAGGAATTAACCTTAGATTACGGCGAATATGTGGAAGAAATATGATTATCACACTGGGCGAATACAAGCGCAAGCTTGGGGACGCTTTGGTCTGTGGTTTTAATGGTTAAAAAAACGTTATTGAGTTAGAGGTGCATTAATGAGTGAATTATAAGCAAGAGCATTGTAAATGTACTTTGCATTTACACATTTCACTCTGTGTGTAAGTGAATTTTATTGGGTGGACATGGCAATTACCGGGAAATTGGACTTCGGCATCCTCGCAGCTAATGAGCACCCGAGGGAGGGAGAGAACGAGAAAGACACAGATGTGTGTGTCTCCAGCAGTGTAGGGCATCTCATAATTACTGTCCCCATTTTCGTACCACCTGAAAGAGTTCTACTTCCTGCTATGGGCGCTTTCACATTTGGGGATTTTTTTTTAAACCCCCAGCTCTTGTTTTACTTGTAAAACCTGAGATGCAGCTACAAGGTGAGTGGGAATGCGGCTGCGTTTTTAAAAGCAGTTGAAAAAAAATAATAATATTTTTTCCAGTAAAGCAAAAAGGAGGCAATATTAGAAGATTTACGAACCCTCTAATAAAAAAAAATCTATATTCAAATTTCAAAACAGGAGTACAAGATTTTGGGGAAATTTACCAGTAAGCAGCATGAGGTCTCGTTTTAAATGTGGCTGCGTAAAATGTCGAGGTTTTTTTTCCCCTTTGCTTTCAAAGCTGCAGTGAAGGCAAACAGCTGCACATTTAAGGTGATTACTAATTATTAAATTGTTTTTTGTTTTTTGTCAAAATGGGTCAAGAATTTGTGTGTAATTTGTTTTTTTTAAACTGAGGTGTAAAAAGCCTAGCAAGGTGACTTGCTCACAACTCTGACACTTAAAGTAGTCCTTCTTTACATCATCATCTTTCATGAATTAATGCTTGACCTACCCAAGATTCAGAACAAAGTTGTTTACATGTTGATCAGAGGAATACGAAATTGGATTTTATTGTATTGTATTGTAACCAGGCGTGGCATGGTGGGTGGTGTGGTGGTTAGCACTGTCACTTGCATCACAGCAAGAACGTCCTGGGTTCGATCCCCGGCGTCGACCTGGGCACCTTTCTGTGTGGAGTTCGCATGTTCTCCCGTGTCCATGTGGGTTTCCTCTGGGTACTCCAGTTTCCTCCCACAGTCCAAAGACATACAGGTTAGGCTAATTGCCTACTCTACTAGGTGTGAATGAGAATGTGAATGGTTGTCTGTCTCTGTGTGTCACCCTGCAGTGGATTGGTGACCTGCCCAGGGTGTAACCCGCCTCTCACCCAGCTGGGATTGGTCCCAGAACCCCCTCTCCCCCCAATGCATCCTATTGTTGCATTAAGAATCATATTGTACTTTCTGATACCCTGAGGTTTACATGCTTATTGTATGGAGCTTGAGATGTTTTTTCTTCATATCAGCATATACAGCTAGTGCTTTTTGTATGTGAAAAAAAATCTAAAACAAACAATAAATAGCATGACTAAAAGCAGCCTACCACAGGAATACATTCTCTCTCCATATCTAGATCACAATATCACACATTATGCCCTGGATATATAAATATATATATATTCACCCGCACCAAGGAGGTTATATTTTGGGTACAGTTTGTTTGATACTTGGTGGCAGAATGGATCCAGGTCACGGGATGACTCCACAAAATTCGTTTCCCTTTTGCAGCATTTGGCCTTAGTGGAAGTATGCTCTCAAAAAAGCCATACATCTTAAAATCCAGTGTATAGCAATTAGGTTCAATAGTGACAAAACACAGTCAATGTAGAAATATGATGACTCCACTGGAAATATTTCCAGACATATAAATTGGCTGCGGTTGCCGATTTGCATATCATAGAAGAGTCGACTATTGTCCTTGGCGGAGGTCTGTACTCTCAGAGTGCCCTCCTAGTTGAATATGTATTGTTATATATCATTTTGATGATAGTCGGATTTCTTTTCTTGCTAGCCTTTTTTTTCCTGCAATTTCATGTTAATGAGAAATCCAAAGTACAAAAGTTGGGGAGACATTAGTGCCAGTGTTGGACTTAAGGATCCAGAATGCAATACAGCTACACGACAGAGACTCGGCTTGACTATGATCAACGAGATGACAGACACCATGGGAGATATTAGCTTGAAAGCTGAAGCTGATCTGTTTGAGTAGAGTGTACAGATGAGCGAGCTGGAGAGATTGAAGGACCACTGCGTCGCTGTCTTTAGGTAGAGATGAATTGCTTCGGGCATCACTATCCTACGCTGTGGGAAAAGTATGAAACCATGAAAGTGAAAATAGACTAGAACCATCAAAAGTTGTTTAAACCAACAATGCTAACTCAGAATTTAATGACAAAATAAATCTATGGGACCTTTTCCACGATTGACTACAAATATTGATATGGAAGTCACACTTAGTGGATTTTTTCCCTTTTGCTCTCCTTTTTCTTTCCACTGCTCTTGTTCCCCTTCCCATGAGCCTCCTGTATTTTTATTGACATGTTAATGCCTTGGTACTCTGCTTCAGTAAGAAATAATATCATTTGCTCAAGGTCACCTCTGTCTTTATCCTTGCTGATGATGAGGTGGTAGACGTCTTCAATGCTCTGTCTTGGATTGATCTCAGAAATGAAATTAAACCATAGCGTGCCTTGAATTCAGCTCAGATTTAGACAACACAGATTCTACTCTGAAAACCGACACTGAAGTATGGGTATGATTGCAAAAAAAAAAAAAAAGAAAGAAAGAAAAGAACAAAAAACTGCCCTTGCGAAAATCTTCAATGTCAAATGGGATGTGGAACGATTTTCTCCTGACATAGAGAGATTCCACATGGGCATGTATCTGTGTATGAGATGTGACGAGAGCTAACTGTCTCCCAGGCTCCTCTATTCTCTATTCCCTTGTTCCTTTCTTGCCTCCTGGGCTTTTTATCGATCCCTGTTCTCTGCTGCTGATGAGAATGGATCTATTATGTCCCACAGGGTCCTGGTGTGTCATCTGACTCACTGGTTTTTCTGTCACTTTGGGTTTTTTTAGTGATCCAGGGTGAAGAATACCAGGAAGGAGCGTCGCAAATCGATAGAGGGGCCAGTGCAGGGCCTCAGTGGGGGTAGTTCCCAAAATAAGCTCTGTGATAACCTCGAACTGTTATACATTCGAGCTGATTTCACCACCAATCATATTGTGTGTGTGTGTGTGTGTGTGTGTGTGTGTGTGGGGGGGGGGGTGTTACTGCTCAAACTCAACTGGAGCAGCATGTTATAAAATCCAGATATTAGATCAAGATAAAAATTTTATTAGCCAATGAAATAAGTATGAGTGGTCCTCTTTTCCTGTCTGATCACTATATAAATTTGATGTCAAGAGCTAATTCAGTGTGGGTCAAAGGCAAAGCGGGTGCTTAAGTTGCCTTCAAAAGACTTATTCATTCATGTTTTCACACAGCTTGGGATCGTGAACTCTCCAGAATGAACATCTGCCTCATCCAACAGGCAGCAGTCCAAGATGAGGCATTAGATCATGTAAAATTCATGCATGCATGAACTTCAGCTGAACCTAAACCATGTACTTTTGGACTTTTCAACTGCTCCTGGCTACACGTTAATGAAATATATGCAAGAGGGATGTTGGATTCTGTGTCTGTGTGCGCGTGTGTGCGTGTGTGCAGGGGCGGGGGGACGGGGGACACTCAGAGGATTTCATAAATATGCAGATTTTATGTAAGAACCTACCTTTCGCATATGAGCTCTCCTTGTGTAAGAGTGAAGCTTTCTGCGTGGATGGAGAGACAATTCCAAAAGACGAAACCTGCATCTTTACACTGTGTGATATTAATGTCATAATCATGATAATAATCATGGCCTTGTGATTGCTGCACAGGTGAATTTGTGGACAGGCAAATGTGTCGTGATGCCATCCTGCCCATGCCTGCGTTATGTGAGGTACCATGCCCGAAGGATTGTGTGCTCAGCCCCTGGACATCATGGTCGCTCTGCTCACACACCTGCTCTGGAAAAAACACTGAGGGCAAACAGACGAGATCACGCTCCATATTGGCCTACAACGCAGGAGATGGTGGGTGCACTTTGAGTTATTCTGTTATTTGTTAGCGTTTTTTTTTCTCTTTGCTTAACCCTTATCTTGTGTTTGAGTTGTGAGCCACCACAACACCGAAAGGTCTTCAACTGGGTTGAGATCTGTTAAATATGAAGGTCATAGCATATGATTTACATAATTTCATCAATCATCAGTGAGACCTTATGCCTTATGGGTGGGGTCGTGGGCATCCTGGAAGAGATGTAATTGCCTATGGGTGGACGATTGAAAATGCGAAACAAAATAATATCTGTCAGTAAGTAAATAAGTAAGTAAGTAAGTCAGTCAGTAAGCAAAAAAATAAAATAACATAAAATGAATAAATACAATAAATGTACGGTGGTTAGCACTGTCACCTGACAGCAAGAAGGTTCTGGGTTCGAGCCCTGGGCTCGACAATGGTGCCTTTCTGTGTAGAGTTTGCATGGTGTCCGCGTGGTTTCCTCTGGGTACTCCGGTTTCCTCCCCTAGTCCAAAGAAATGAGCATGCTTTCGGGCCCACGGTAATCGGTTAAGCTGTTGTGGTGCACCAGCCTATAAAATTGATGGGCGAAGTTAAATAAATAAATAAATACATTATAATAACTTTCAGCTTCATTAAAATATTATTTGTACATAAGAGAATTTTATGCAAATAAGGGAATGTATTTTTTAGCCTTAGATTCATTCTAACTTGAACAGCAATACAATTTTTTTTTGCTTGGTTTTGGTTTTCTTTGTTTTTTCTTGGTTCAGCTCAAGCTCTCTTTTTCTGCTGAAAGACACAGAGAGAGATGTATTTTGTCATCTGCAAACAACTGCGGATGCAAACCTTTGCATTTATTATTATAATTGTTATTATTATTATCATCATCATCATCATTATTATTATTATTAACAATAATAATAACAATTATTATTATTATTAATAATAATGATAATAATAATATCATTAATATTAATGTTATATTATTATATATTATTATTATTATTATTGATAATGATGATGATAATGATGATGATGATTATTATTATTATTATTATTATTATTGTTAGTAGTAGTAGTAGTAGTATATAAATTTAATAATAATAATAATAATAATAATAATAATAATAATAATAATAATAATAAGAAGAAGAAGAAGAAGAAGAAGAAGAATTAGCACCATCTCCATCATCAATTAGTACCATCGTCACCACCTGCTATTCTAGTAACCTACATATGTTTTCTTTAAAACTACTGACATAGCTAATCATACACATGTCTAAATGGATGTCTGGAAATCCAGCAGTGCTACCATCCCCCATTTTGCTTGGTTAGCACTATATCATTTCAGCAGACATATAAAAACCACAGCCAGCTGAGGTAATGAGTATCCTGGAGTGTTAAGCGATTCAAGCCTCATGTGGCCCAGACTGGGGCACCGAGTGATTCGTAATGGAGTGACGGTGAAGCGAGTGCCTGTGGGTGAAACCCTGTCCCTCTGAGCTGCCACTCACTGTCCAGGATTCCATTTCCATAAATATGCTATTCGAGCGAGTAGAACTCGCACTGGTGTCTGGGAGCAAATCAACCCAGCTTCATTTCGTATCGCAACTAATGGCTGTGCAAGTGTCTCCGCTAGACTGTCACTGACAGACCAGGACATGTCACAGCCAGGAGGAGCATATTTAATCCAAGCATGAAGGGGAGCTCCTTTATGAATTATGGATTTAGCATGGCTATGTGGTTCCACCTGCACCGTGAGGTGTTTCCTAAAAACAGTGTTGCGCGCTATATTGCGTGCTTGATTAGTCCTCAAACGATTTGGCACGTGGCGCGTAAAATAGACGACAAGTGTCTGACAGCCCAGTTGTGAACTGACTGCAGTGTGAATTTGTGAAGTTGAGCCATCTGGCTCTTTGTGGCAGGATGAAGAGCTGCGTATTATCGTGAAGCTTATGACAATGTCCCTGTAGCTCGACGGTAGAAGAGTAGAAAGCAGCACCCTTTGTTTATTTTTTCTTTTTTTTGCTATGAATGAATGAAAGAGTAAGATTTGTGTGCTCGAGTAATTATTCCGAGCTATAAAGTACACACCTTTGTTATGCCATGAAGGATTAGCGTTCATCCGGAGATGAGAAGGTGAGTAAATAACGCCGAGCAATGCTAATCCTTAAATGAAAGTGTAATATTTTTTTAAGCGCCGAGCTGCTTCAGAGGTAATGATTTGTAGCTGCAAAGAAGAGCTTTTCTTTCATTCGGTGGTCATGATGCGTAGGGTCCCTAACATGCCTTGGCAGGGGATTTTAACACACCTCATGAGTGATGTGATAATGGTCGATAACCTCTTTATAAACAACCTGGAGAAGGACATTATCCTGCACTGCGGAGCTAAGTCAATTATTCAGTGTTTCCAGTAGCTCCTGAAGAATAAGGATCTCTTCACGTGCAGTTCGCTCATTCTTTTCCCCACTCTGGCATTGATTGCGTTGCGGTCAGTGCGTACTGCAGAGCTAATGGCTGACCCATCAGTGGGGGTGCTTTGACTGGGAGACGAATGACCACCAATAGTAGTCAGGGGTCACCCGTGGCCCATCTGGATCCTGCCTGCAGTCCATTTTCTCATTGTATCTTGCTTTGGCAAGCTTATTTTCTCAACCGCCAGTCCAATCTCACATAAAATCCATCAAAGACACAAAAAAGACACACTAATCCTGCCAGTCGTCATAACCGCTGAAAAATGTTCAGTGGGCTGGAGCTAAAAGAATTTGAGAGAGGCTTTATGTTTCACGTTTGAGTCATTAGATGCACAAGCTAGGATTTTCCACTCTCATTGTCTTGAAGAAAAGTGGATAAAGGACAAAGTAACAGATGAGTCTGGTATCTGTATGAAAATTAAATGACATTTACCATAAGTTCATGCCCGGAGCAAAATTGCAGGGTGATTTTTTTTTTCTTTTTTTTCTGCTAAGGCTCAGTGAGATAATCAGCTTGGTGCTATTTTAACCCGGTCAGGTCTGAGCTCATTAAAAGCGCCTTTCAGTACAGCTCACAGTTACTGTACGTAGAAGATCTGGTGGTGCCATTGCTGTGGAACGTGACTCATCAGACATATCGTCTCATATGAAGAAGCACATTTTGTTTTCTTCTATGACAGAAGTGCAAACATTATGCAACTAGTATTGTTCCTGATCATTAGCATACGTTGTTTTGAAACGGACAACCATAAATAATAATCCCTATAAAATGCTCACTATGGTAGGCCAAAAGTGACCGAAAGCTGTTTAAACTGTCTGATAATTATAATAAAGGAAAAAAAAACCCTCATGTTATTATGAGTTATAAGTAACTGCTCGTACAGTATTCGAGTCACTGTCGAGTCATGCATGTCGTTCACACATCGTTTGCACATCATTAAAAAAAATGTACACATGCGTGACGAGCCCGATAGTGTTAATTGTCATAGTCTCTTAACGACTACCATCTGCTATTGTTTTAATTAAGACCTGATATGTGCCATTCCTCTTTCCTATTTCTTTTCCCTTATTTGTAGATAAAAAAAATATGTATTAGTAAATATAGAAAGCTAAATTACTCTTGATGTGTGTTGGTAGGTGGGGTTCAGTGCCCTAACAGCAGCTCATTGCAAGAGGTGCGCAGCTGTAATGAGCACCCCTGCACCGTGTACCACTGGCAGACGGGTATCTGGGGCCAGTGCATCGAGGATACATCTGTTCCCGCTGCCAATGGATCACTCATCCGCAGTGGATCAGGAACCACTGGTACCGAGGCGTCCTGCTCTGTGGGCATGCAGACCCGCAAGGTCATCTGTGTACGCGTCAACGTGGGCCAGGTGCCTCCCAAGAAGTAAGAGCAAGTTCTGATGTGTTGATTTTTGTCTCTTCTTGTAACTTTGACATGCATTGGACAGAGATTGGTTGGCTCTGGTGAAATGTGTTATTAAAGAGTGAATGTTCTTTAGTATCCTTAAAATGGCTTCTGTGCAAATATTGCATAGTTTTAGCTAATAGTTTTTACTCATCAAAAATGCACTATAATTAGTAGGGCCACAGTCATGACCACGATTGCTATTGTCCAAGTCTAGTAAAGACTGAGACTGAGCCAAGCCTGAGTATTCACAGAAGTCAAGATTGGGCCCAAATGAAAGTGAGGCTAAATCTAAGCTATCGTTGGGCAGCATGATGGTGTGGTGGTTAGCACTGTCGCTTCACAGTGAGAAGGTCCTGGGTTTGAGCCCCGCATTCGGCATGAGTGCCTTTCTGTATGACGTTTGCATGTTCTCCCCATGTCTGTGTGGGTTTCCTCTGGGTACTCTGGTTTCCTCCCAAAGACATGCTCATTAGGCAGATTGGCTACCCTAAATTGCCCATGAGCCTGCATGTGACCTGGCAATCCACGCAGTAGATCTGTGTGATCATAGCCACGACAATCCTCATCTGGTCTGTTTTGCGGCAGCGTGGGGATCGACATCAACGCCGATTCAAAGACGTAGAGAGAAGAAGAAGCCATTGTTTCAGCAGGTTGACTTCATTCATATTGTGTCAGTGTTTAATCTCTATTTTTTTCGAAAAAAGTATTTACTTCAAAATCTCCGTCAAGACCACTATAATATTTAGCAAGACCAACGCCCACGACAAGTCCAAGTACAAAAGCCAATGTCCAAGACCAAACTCAAGTCATGAAGCACTAGTAATTGGTCTCTCTCTAACTTGCAGACTATAATGATTTGTTTAGTTTGTGCTCTCTCATCCAGAACTTGGGACCCGAAGATATGTCAATATTTACACTGGAAAGTTCTTTATGCTCAGAGTCAGCAGGTTCTTAAGTTAATTTTCCGGGCAGCCTATTTAGATCATTAAAATTACTTAATGGGGGAGTCATCGATTGTGGAAAAAGACTCTCAACAGTGAACTCGACATCCAAACAAATGCGCACCTCCCTTCAGTGCTCACCTTCACTCCACAAGTTCTTGGATGCTCATTGCCAAGGCAGCGACACTAAAAATGACACCCTCATCTCCCCCCTTCTCTTCACCCTGTCCTGTGATTGGCTAGAATACACCTCCTGTTTCTGACTGGTTCAGTCCAAGCCATTTCCTTTGTTTCCCCATTTATGAACCAGGGTTGTGCACGAGTACCATGTTTTTTTTTTCAGTGCACACACAGAACAGACAGCTAGCGCACCATAAGGAGATATTTGCTGAATTTGACAGAAAGTGTTTCGAATTAGAATCGATGGCTGTCCCTATATATGCCCCTAGGGTGCTAGGTGCTTTTATTGTTAGCTGCAATATGAAGTCAGAAAGAAAAAGCAATAAAGACAATAATAAACAAATGAAAATAGGACAAACTTTTAAATAAACATCTAACACTATTTGAATACTGTATATCTATATTGGGGCTGCACGAATCCTCCTTGTTGGTATTTTCACATTAAATTATCACTGAAAAATGTTCTCAAACCTAACAGCATGGCTTCTACCAACACTGGAACCTAGAAATTGCCGCAAGGGACTGGAAAAAAAACAATTTGTTGTGACCACAGATATAAATGCTAGCTCAGCAGGTTATTTTAAACATACCTTGTATAATAGAATGGGCGGCACGGTGGCTAAGTGGTTAATACTGTCACCTCACAGCAAGACAGTCCTGGGTTTGAGCCCCGGGGTCGACCTGGGCGCCTTTCTGTGTGGAGTTTACATCTTCTCCCTGTATCTGCGTGGGTTTCCTCCGGGTACTCCGGTTTCCACCCACAGTCCAAAGGCATGCACATTAGGTGGATTGGCTTACCCTACATTGCCCATAGGTGTGTGTGTGTGTGTGTGTGTGTGTGTGTGTGTGTGTGTGTGTGTGCGTGTGTGCATGAACCCGAGTCCTGATTTAGGGGAGGGTTGGGCGTAGGGCTAGCGACCTCACCCTGTAGAATGCACTTAGCTACGGAAATGTCAACGAGCCCCGTGGGGGCTGCTTGACACCCTATGTGTTGGACGGCATGGACAGGACCTTACGAAGAAGAAGAACAATAGAATGTCAGAGATATATTTAAACATGTCGAGGTGTATTCTCACTGGCCATTGGTTTAGCTTCCTAGTTCCTAAAAACAGAACAAATGAGTGCGTAGGAAGGAAATCTGTTAGACAGACAAACTGAATGTGAAAAAACAAGCTGAAGGCCAATTGAATGAACAGACAGAAGTAAGATTAGAGTGCATGTAACGTAATCTGAGACATAGGGTAATAATGTATCTAGCACACAACAGACGTGGGAGTTATACAGTAATGGGAGAGGATTTGGACCTTTTTAAACCCATGAGCATACTCTGAAGTGATTATGTCAGTACCAATGAACAAATTTGGACCGGACATGTTTTTATTGAAGGATGAGAAGGACATTATTTAGTCTGCAATTTAACTTCTAGGTCAGATCGTCCTGCATTAAAATCTGAAAGATTTTACAAACGAAAGGCACAGTGAGCAAGCTTTTCTTATCCTGGAGGAATATTGTATTTATTAAAAAAAAACTCCTAGAGATGAGATAAGAACCATCAATAAACCATAAGCTAATCATCTCTCCGATATTGCTAACTGTCCTGTTCTGACCAATCCAACACCCGATTTTTAGCATATCCTAAAAACCTACGCACGTTCCCGAGTGACGGAACAAAAATTATGTTCACCATGTTGGGAGGATTGTGAGTTTGAATCCAGACAATGCCACAGCCATCCACATCCACAATCTATGCAAGGGAGCAAAATTGGCAATGCTCTGTATGTGAGATGAGCGTTATACGTGCTGACCTGTTAATCACAGCAACACTAGCCAATCATGGGCATCTGTAAGCTAATATATGCTGCAGAGGGAAGACAGCACTTTCCACCAAGTATCGAGTTAAACTTATGTACTCTCTGAACCGATGTGAGTTTCGTCATACAGATGTACCATGGATGAAATTGATGACTAAGGATACGTACTGTAGGGTGGAATTTGTGCATGCTTTTTTTATGATCTGATTTGAATGGATGTGACTTTGATGAACATGTGCCACCATGTTAGAATACTTTTATCTTCTAAAACTATCAAACATTGTATGCAATGGTCCATTTAAAGCACCTGGGTCTGTGCACCACCCTCAGGCTGTCTGCTGTAACGAAGAAAAAAAAAAATCTATTTATTTATTCAGCTTAACAGCAGGATGATCGGCGTCACCGGCTGTGAAACAGGGAGCTGCCACACTCACCTCATGCTGGCTATGGAAATGAGCTCCACTTTCTTTTTCATGTTATTCTTGTTCTGGGCTTTACCTGCAACACACACACACACACACACACACACACACACACACACACACACACACACACACACACACACACACACAGAGT
>JAQMCW010000021.1:5287953-5301360 GCA_030068335.1 Chrysichthys cranchii
CACGACAGTGGCTTCTGAATGTGTGAGTGCATTGAGATAGACAGTGGCTGCTGTCATTTAAGGCTGTGTGTGTGCGCGCTCATGCTTGTGAGTAGGGGGAATGAAAGAGAGACACACAGAGAGAGAGAGAGAGAGAGGCGTCATGCTCCATAAAGCTGCTCTGATACTCCAAGTTTAGTGTTACTCCAACACACACTGTTTTCTGGAAGGACTTTCACATGCTGCACGTGACGGCTTCTCGTTTATCGATTCAGGTCTCGCTCTTGCCAGTACAGAATCACAGATCCACTCGGCAGCCTGGACACTATGGTAGCCAAAGAGGCTCCTAGAGGTACGTAACCATTGACGGGATCACGACACCACATTATTTTGTCTCAATGTTTACGACCTTTGATAGAATTATCGTCGAGGTCGAGGTCCACGTCACGTTTGATTTTGAAAATGAGCTCACGCAGCCCGAGGAGGTTGTGAGAAGATAGGCATGAGGTATGGAGAGGAGAAGAAAGGAAAGGATAGAAAAAAAGAGAGAGAGGAGGGGAGATGAGAGGAAAGGAAGAGATGAAAGAGGAGAGGAGAAATTAATATGAGCAATCTGGGAGCTCAGCGATGCATTCCACGCGCTCTGTTTCTTCATTACACGTTTTGGGTTTTGCATTTAGTCTTAGCAGATATCAGATCGGTCGGTCAATCTGTTCACATCCAGGGGCAATCTTTGCACCTGGGGTGCATCTCCGTGCTTTTACCGTATAACGTTAATGATTAAAGTTTCTGTCATTCTCCTGAACGATGACAACAATGACCCACTGTCAAATGCTAACTGCATGTCATGTTAAATATTAATGTTCTTTATTTGACCGGCGCATAGTCTCAGACAAGTACACTGACTCACGGTTGCTCGGCCAGGTGTGGCACATACACACACACACACACACGCACACACACACACACACACACACACACACACACACATATATATATATATATATATACACTTATGTAACGTATAAAAGTTTATAGTGACGACATTACTATAAAGGGTGGTGCAAATTTATAATTAATAACAATAACTATGCATTCTGTTCACCATTATAATTATTTATGAAAAGGATTTACAATTATTAGCCTTCATTATGCATTATAGATGGCTAATATGACCTGTAAGTAATTACGGACTTAAAAGTGGTGTTCATAACACATTAGATCAACAGTGTCCATTTTTTTCTTCATTGAATAAAGCGTGGAAGAGCGAACTTTTCAACTTTGCTAAGAAGTTGTGTCTCTCACTAAAAACAACCCACTCATAAAACAGGGCAGATTTTTATGTATATTTATTTTTATTTATTTTTTGCTAATGGTGAAATAATGTGCTATAGGCACTGCACATAATGCATTATAAATGCATGATAAACATTACTGGAAACAACAATGACTTCATAAATACTTATTGATGTGAATATAATGTAGAATCAGTGCATTATTACAGGTCACAGAAAGTGTACTAAGGACCTTACATATGTATTATAGCATAGTATGGATGCATTATTAAATCCTAACAGTTATGGCCTTCCTAAAACAGTGTTACTACGATTACTCTTAATGCGATATCTGTATTTTTCTATTGTGATGAATAAGAGTTGCGTTCGCAATTCTGTTTGCACTGAGAATGAATTTTTGGGAAAGAAAAAAAAAACACACACATACAAGTTTCACAACTGTTATTAAGAGCCCAGTGCATGAGACATTTAGAAACCTTAGAGATGTCCACATTCTGCTCTTGCTGACCCGGCAGCATGCAAAGCCCTTGGGAGTCCAGCTGTTTGCATCTGGCTGCCTGTCAGTGCCAGCGGTCTCCCATACCCGTGTTTACCAGATGCCCTGTCCCCTCAGGTGAACGTTGCAGCTGGTAGCACGCAGCTCCATCAGACCCGCTGGCACCTCGCCCAGCCGGCACATGCAGCCATGTGGACACAGGAAAGAGCACATTAATATCCAGTAGGGGCCAAGACCGAGTCATCATTTATCAAGAACTAATGCAATATTTTCTTCAGCTGATAGATATTATTCAAATATTTATCCGATTCTATAAAACTGAGACCAATCTATTTATAGGTGTTCGAGAAATAATTATATGAAAATGAAATTTATATTAATATCCTATTCACAGACCATCTGCTTCATATTTTCAGATCCCAGTAATGTCTTTTTTATTTAATTTAAATCGTAACACATGGATGCTCTTAACCCAAAGTGTTAATTATTGTCTCATAAAAATAGCACCTGGTAATGACTCAATTATTATAGCTTTAGTTTTTTGCGATCTGGCGTATTAATTCTTGCCAAACAGTAAATAATACATCTCTTTCTTTTTTTGTACTTGCTACTTGTTACTTTTACTTTTTTTTATTTGCTGTCATAGGTGTTTATGAATTATTCCATAAAGGTAAATGCCCATTTTTTCATACAAAGGTTTAAATAGATATGTACAGGTAGCAGTGTGGCTATATAAGATAAATTTATTAAAAATTATGTACAAATAAGAATAGCAAAATGCATAAGTGGTCAAAACATCTTGTTTGCAAACTGTGGACTTGTTGTGTCTACCATGATTAACTTCCGCCTTGAAAACTGACCAGCAACTAAATTCAAAGAAAAAAACACACACAACCTGCTTTTAAATTATTTACTATTTATATTGTTATTTTGTCTGGGTTAAACTTAGTCTGTCTGTGCTAAGAGACATTTTAAAGGCTGTAGACTAAATAATTGCTAAATTATTAAACACTGTGTAAGACATCATTGAGGGCTGGGCAATATGACACTGTTCTATCAAAATCATATTCTAATATAATATCAAAACAATTGTATTGTGTTATCAGTTTATTAAATGTTTACATTTTTTTTAACTTTTGTAACTTTTTAACAGCATCTTGATGTTAAAAATAAAAAATATTTATTTTTATCATTAAATAAATGCTATTTTGCATTATTATTATTATTATTATTATTATTATTATTATTATTATTATTATTATTATTATTATTATTATTGCTGTTATTGTAGATAAAGCATCAAACCGTTTTATTTTCAACATAAGTAAAAATCTGTTAATTTTGTGGATATTAAAGTATCACATTTTGTTCAATTTTTTTTAAATAAATAAAATGTTCTTTCTTAATAGAAAAAAAAGACACCGGAGCTATTAGCAAACCATTTTTTTTTTTGTTTGTTTTATTCAATACTGTATGATGGAAATTGTTATTGCAAACCTATATATCATGATCCATGTCATATATCATAGAAATGTCTTTGAGAATCATCATATGACCTTTTTAATCTTTTTTTTTTACCATCCCACAATGTGATCGTTTGCGACATCACAGGCCTCAGCATGTTATTGACGAATAGCAGAATCTGGCCCGATGAACCGTAGTTTAACAAATGACTTGATGTTAAATGATCAACTGTTATTGCCATGATGTTTGGACTCTACTATATCTGTAGCGCATACGTCAAGAAGGTTCAGTGGATCAATGAAGCCATTAAACAGTCATTATTAACAGGAAGCGTTTTTTGTTTTTTGTTTTTTTTTCCTCAGCCATCTTTTTGAATCACAGAGATATCTGTGACAATGGGGCAGAAAATAAAGCACCAAAAACGCAGACTCATCCTACACATTTCTGCTCTCTTGACATTTATAATAAAGTAGGCTCCGGTGCACATGCTGCTCTGTCTTTGTAAAGGTTCATTCATCAATGTGATCTGTAGTGAACTGTACGCAAAATTGATCTTTCAAAGTTGCTCAGTCGGTGAATGCGTATTTTCCCTCTAGTTATTAGCCATAAATAATTGATTCGAGTCTTTAATCATCCTTTCCAAGCGTGTACTCTCTGGCAATAAAACACACATCATTAGAATGTTTTAACACGGGGCAAGGCCTGGCTGGCCCATTATTCCAGGTGAAATGAAGAATAATTTGAAAAGTAATTGATCATTGGGATCATTGTTTTTTTGTTTTTTTTTGGAAAATATTTAACTCCCATCCAGCAGCTTTTAATCAGGATATATTGGATCAAAAAATTTCTTTCTTGGGTAGTCATTGTTCTTTTGGTCAGAATCAATCATAAACACCTTCACATCACATTTAAGGTGAATATTTAAACCTAGTGGTTTTTTTTTTTTTTTTTTTTTTTTTTTTTTTTTTTTTTTTTAATGTAATTCATTTGAAATTTGCAAGCCAAAGCAGTCTTAGGGTCATGTATTGATTGCCTCTAGTTTTCTTAGGTGAGCTACATTGGTCCACGTAATGCAATGCTTAAAACTAGGTTGTGCCACCCTTAATGCTGACACATGCTGTGAGGCAATTCTGAAACCTTATTTTCTAACTATTGATCCTCAAGGGGTGGGGGGGGCAGCGCACAAGATGTAAAAAGCTTGGAAAGACAGATCTGCTGTCACGTCTTACAGTAGAAATCAGGCAATCAACGTCACCGCACTCCACCATGCTCCATATGAACCTAATTCCACTCACTGCCACTAAATGGAGAGAATGCGGGGGTTCATCAATCATCAATTCAAGGAGCACTTGCTGGTTAATAGTCTGCTCTTTACTCACTGAATGGGTGCCAGCATTATCAGGCTGCTGGATATCCCCAGCATTGCAGAGCAGTAGAGGAGGTGAGGTTTGGCGATGAGGAGGAGGAGGAGGTGTAAGAACAATGCTGTTCCAACTTTGATCGCTGGGTTCTTTTTCTCATTCGCAGTGCCCTCTGTTCTATTTCCCAGACGTCTCCTGTCAACTAATGCTCTCTCAAACTGAAGCTTGCAGCATGGATCGATTATCTCGTGTTCTCTCCGAATCCATTTGTTCTATCTTTTTTGGTGGAAGGTCTCAATGCCTGAGTAAGAAATGCAATTGGGACTGAAGATTAATATCTTCTCAAATTTCTCCTGGCATTGCAATACTTAATCGAATGCTTAGTTGTTTAATGTTGTTTAACCAGCTTAATCATTCATCTTTTTTTTGTTTGTTTGTTTGTTTTTCTCATCACAGGTTTCAAGTGTTCATGGTTCCATCCCGGGGAAGTCAGACCTACTTAAGTCGGGGAGCCCCAAATCGACGTTAAAGCACATATGGACAGAAAGCACCAAGGACTTGTCCATCAGTCGTCTGCTGTCACAGACTCTGAATGGGAAGGAGAACACCACGGCCCTGGATCTTCGCTATGACACGCCAGAGCCCTATTCAGAATGGGACTTATGGGACTGGCTGAGAAACGTCACAGAGCTCCAGGACTCGAGGCCCAGGGCCAAACGGCGGCCCATGGTCAAGACAGGAAAATTCAAGAAGATGTTTGGCTGGGGAGACTTCCACTCCAACATCAAGACAGTCAAGCTGAACCTTCTCATCACTGGCAAGATTGTCGACCATGGCAATGGTACCTTCAGCGTTTATTTCCGCCACAACTCAACAGGCCAGGGCAATGTATCCGTCAGCCTAGTGCCGCCGACCAAGATCGTGGAGTTTGACGTGACTGCGCAGCAGTCAGTCATTGACGCCAAGGACTCAAAGTCCTTCAACTGCCGCATCGAGTATGAGAAAGTTGAGAAGGGCTCCAAGAACACGCTGTGCAACTACGACCCGTCCAAGACATGCTTCCAGGAGCAGACGCAGAGCCATGTCTCCTGGCTCTGCTCAAAGCCCTTCAAAGTCATCTGCATCTACATCTCCTTCTACAGCACCGACTACAAGCTGGTGCAGAAAGTCTGCCCGGACTATAATTACCACAGCGACACTCCCTACTTCCCCTCAGGCTGATGGATGCCACTGATGCGAAGGACAACACAGGCAAAGATGGGACTCTCTTGCTCTCCCCAACTACAACAAATATGTGTTTCTTGTACCTTTCAAACATGTGACCCAGGACTAATTCAGTATTTCAGATGGATTCCATATCTTTTTCACCCCCCCCCCATACCTTCTCTAAAAATGTAATTCTGATGGTTTACAGTGTCAGTCTGGTTCTTAATTTAGATTAGCTTATCTGTAATTGTTATTGTTTTAGTTTGTTTTATTAATGAAATGTTGAATAGATTACTATGTCCGATTGCAATCGTAGGGGTAGTCAATTCTGCCACTTGATATTTGCCGGCTGTGTATTTATTTATTTATTTATTTATTTATTCATGTATGTATGTATGTATGTATGTATGTATGTATGTATTCATTCGTTTGTTTGTTTGTTTATTTATTTATTTATTTATTTATTTGAAATATCAAATGAAAAAGATTTCATCCTGAATGTCCTTTTTATTTCTATACACTCCAGTAGGAATGTTAATTTCTGAAATATCTTGAACGTAACAAGATTATTTTACTTTTTTTTTTTTCTTCATAAAATCCCTTCACAGTATGTGGACCTTAAGAAAGTATATGTTACCAACAGTTCCCCAGAACAGATGTGCGGAAGAGAAATTTGAAGTGAATTCTTTATCCAGAATCAAAGTCAAATTTCCCTCATCTATCCATCCATACGAGGTCCACGAAAATCCCTGAGTTTCGGTGAATACTGTCTCAAGATCGAAGAACGACCCCAAGATCTGTTGGTATGTGTATGGACAAAACAGTGGCTTTCGTTGGAGATGCCTTGACCCGGGGCATGTTTTCTATGTTCAAATAAAAGAAGCCGAAACATGAGAGCCTGCTAAACAACAGTTGTTCCTCAGCCTTTGTCCTACTACTGTAATAATCCTGGATGATACAGCCCACACTGTCTCCTGTAGTGTCAATACGATCCAGCCATGGTTGGACAGCTCGCTCATTGCCATTATAATACACAGTAATGTATTGAATTCTATATCTTAGAGCTTAATTTGTATGAATGGTTTGTACTGTACATAGTCAATCCTGATGGAGCCGCTTCTGTATATGCTCTCATCTACGACCTGACAAACCTCCTCCCTTCATCCTTTCCCCATTTCTCTCTACGCCACGTCCCATGTCTGTTCCTTGTTTCTTGGGCAAAGAAAATGATGTTGCTGATGTAGATGTAAATTTCATGCTCTTGTACAGCGGCTGTAAAAGCTGTCTAAAAATATATAAGTACTTACCATCTGTATGATCACGGTTACTTTCAGGGCAAACGGGGGGTGGAAATGTGTACATATGAATAAAACACTGAAAGTTTTACCAGTTGATTTTTTTTTTGGGTCGGGGTTGGGGGGGTCTTTTTAAGTTACAATACATAGGATCTTAATGGCAAAGTAAAATAAAGAGATGGTTTAGAAATGTACCTGTGTAAGAGTCAATTTCTAAAACGTTATACCGAACGCGTGCGATTAGTTGCGCAGAACGGACGGAACGGTACCTTTTTTCCCTCTCAACAACTGAACAGGATGGCAAAAGTTAGAGACCGAGAGCAGAGGCCTAATAACGTCTGTTCGGAGAGCTCAGATGTCCTCAGACTTGGCGCTTAATATCAGCAGTCCCCTTTAAAGTGATTAGAGCATCCGGTGGGAGACATGAACAGTGCCTAGCTGGCTCACGACTTATCAGTAATTAAAAAGGATGCCAGGTTTTGCCGTTCAGAGGGGGCCTTACAGGATTTCTCATTTCAGCTGCTCACTTTTTAATTAGCCTGAGGAATTTCGAGTTATGTATAAATACGCAAGTTGATCACATACACTATGTACAGAGAGTAAACATTACTTCCACTTCCCATGCTATATATCGTGTGGATTATGCAGTAGTTAACTAAAGGACATAAGGCTTATCGATTGCTTGGTCGTTGATGGTACAGTATATGCAAATCAGTTTTGCAGGCTTAGGGTCTTAAGCTCTTTCCTGAACCATGATCGCTTAGGAATAATCTCATCAGTACCATCAAACCTCTTTATACACAGCCATGAATATAAATCGTTGCTGAGAGTTTCACTGAAAAGGAATCAAAGTAATCATAAAAAAAAATAAATAAAAAGAATCATGATGCATTTAATACATTTGCTTGGTCCATCAACAGCCCCCTCCTGTGAAGGCGTCGGAGAAAACTGCATTTCTTCCCTCTGGTGGGTCAGAACATTTCGATCTCTGAAACATACCCTGCAGCAGAATCATAATTAAGTGACAGACTGAGCAAGTCGACTATTTATTCAATTTATGTCGCTGCCTGACACTTTCCTTGCCCAAGCCTGTTTCTTTTTTATTTATAAAGCTGCCGATCGTATGCATTTAATTCTAATATTACGCAATACATATTATCTGCTACTAATATCACTTCTATAATACATCTTGATGAAATTTACCAGTGGCTTTGCCCTACTTTCAAACAATGGATTTTGGTGCCTTGACTCAGCAGTGAAGCATCCCTGCCTGTCCCGTCCCAACTCGACGCCCCTACTTTTACCACCGAATTTCTGTTTAATCAAAAGCAGAATGGAAAAAGGACCCCGCGTGCCTCTGGGATGTTTTTCCATTAACCATTCTGACACATGACTGACTGTGGGGGATTATTGGTTTTTGAAGAACTATTAACAGCTGTACATTTGCATTTTAATACAGTTCTCCTCCACTACTAATGCAATTTTGCTTCTCGGCTTTGTTACCGCCTTGTTCCTCCAGCAATCCGGAGCAATGGTGAAAAAAGGCCCTCCGGCTTTAATCATTTTAATTGCCATGAAAAATTAGTTTTCATTAATCACCCCTGGATCTTCTCAATGGTGCCGGTGTGCCATTATGGCTTCCTCAAAATGGCTGCACATCCTTTTCCTGAAAGCTTTCCACAGTTGCCTATCTGCATTTTAAGTAGTTAAGGAGGTGTATTTTGGGACATAATGAGCAAGTCTGACTCATTTTGTAGAACATTGTACACCATCGAAGTTTCCCTTCCTTTCAGATCTCATAAGTGACCTTTTCCAGCTTGGGGAAGCTCTACGTTTATGCATTCGATCTCCTGTGACAAAGTTTGTACCTTAATCACTTCTCTTACCTTCCACCTATTCAAAGCATGCATTCAAATCACATTCAGCGTCGTTAATATGAACCGTGAGCAGCTTATTCAGATGTAACGTTTCCCTTGATTTTTGCACAGGAGGGTGAGGGAGCTGCTCAGGCGTGCTCGGTGAAGGAACAGTAACCTTTACTAAAGCACATCCATTACAGTTTTCTCCCTGCACTCTAGATAAAGCGCTTTCTCCTTCAGTGAGCAAGTGAGCACGCAACATTAGACATCTTGCATCAGAATCTCATTTTGGGCGTAGCGCATCATTTTTTTTCCTCCAGCCCTTCCAGTGTACGCTGTTCTTGGAGGCATGTGATAGAGAAAATCTAATTCTGATTTTATTTCATGACTTAATAGCGCTTCAAAAGTTTTGGCACCTTTAGCTGAGGAGGAAACAAAAACTAGTGGGAGCGCTTTATTATGTCTTACTGTGACTGGAACACAGCCTTTCAGTAGAGTAGGGATGCAAGTGAATATGAATACATCATTCATGGTCTATGTAAACAGATACAAATACAGATACAAATAGGAAGCGCAGTATTCATTTTTTTTTTTTTTATATAAAGCTTGCCTTTGTGTCTGCTTGAGATTAGAGGTATGCGTTTCATGAATCACATGAGTGGGGGGTGTTTACTTTTTTCCTGGAGCAAGCAGGTGGTCAGTTTTCATGGTCAGGGGACAAACAAAAACCTTGTTCAGTAACATGCATTTATCTGTTTTTTGCTCATTTATCCTTTTTGAGGCTAGTGAAGGTTATGGGATTGCGTCGATTTGGGGAAACAGAACCAACTGAATTTGTTATAAATACTCACTTAAATGTCCACTGTGTCGGACTTTGAGAGTATCTATTAGCAAAACTAATGTACATATTCCATAATATACTTATAGAACCTCTAAGTACATTTTCACTGGTGTATTATCACCTGCACCTACAAATTGTCTTTTCATGAACTAATAATGAGCCCTTTATATCTACATATAAGGTATAACATGCATAGGGAGCGGGTCCGCCTCTACGGAGCCACTGTATTGTGCCGCTACAGGAGCACAGAATGGACAAACCTCTAGAAAGTGCCTTCTGCGTTGCATTTTTATAAGTGGCAGCTTGAATCGAGAAGGAAGCACTTGAAGCACAACAAAGAAGATGAAAGGAAGCTGAGGAAGAAGAAATAAGAGGAATCATTGTTTGCTGGTGCTGGCTTCATGAACCCAAATTTTTTAAAATCATGGATCATGCTTATTATTTAGCACAGAAACAAGTAACAGAGTGTGAAAGAAAGTACTTAGAAGTACACTACAGTCACCTGACAGCCACCGTGCAGTCTAATACGTGTGGGAAGGGAGGGGTAAGGAAGGAGCATTCAAGTGGTAGAATCATACCAAGTGGATGAAGATGTGCGTGTGGAGTATTTGGAGCACTAAACAGACATGGTGTTGCACTCTTACAGTATGGTTCAATTATTATTATTATTATTATTATTATTATTATTATTATTATTATTATTATTATTATTAAACATAGTAGACATTTCCGCTAAAAGGTTATGTCACACCATTTCTTTGCTTTATCAAGCTGGATCAAGTCAATTTTACTGGCGGTTCTTCCACATACAAGTTCTTCCACATCCAGGATCACAGTGCTGCAAGCAAGACAAACCAATATTACCTAAATACCAAACCAGTACACATATTTTATGACAAGAACAACTGAAACACAATGGAATAAACTCACAGGATAGGGTGGATAGGAAGCTACACAGTGAGCATTAGCTAAACTCAAAGGAATTAAATCTATTTTAGTAAAGTAAATATCATTCAGACTTCATTACATTACCGTTATTTGGCAGACGCCCTTATCCAGAGCGACTTGCACTTGTTTTTTTGTTTTTTTTCTTTCAAATCTCATTTATACAACTGAGCATTTGAGATCAAGGGCCTTGCTCAAGGGCCCAGCGGTGGCAGCACTTGGATTTGAGCTCCTGATCTTCTGATCTGTAGTCCAACGTCTTAAACCCCTGAACTACCCCCTGTCCCCTTGTATAAAAGTAGTTTGTCACCATACTTACGTCATCAACTCCATCATTATCATTATCATCATCATCATCATCATCATCATGTTAGCGTTTGATCCTGGAATGCTGAATGACGGAGCTGGGCACAAGGTGGGACCTCATGTTGGATGGGATGCCAGTCTATTGCAGGGCACCGTGAACACGCACATTCCTGAACACATTCATTCATTAACATACCAGCATGTTTTAGGAGGTGAAAGAAAAACCATTATGTTCAAAGTTAGACCATGCCAATGCAACTAGACATTTTTATAGCTTATTTGCTTATCTTTACCACAGATGCCAATATAATATATGTTGGCCTTGTTACACATTATGAATTCAGTCCCATAGGCGATTGTTGTAACTTAAAACAATTAAACTTCTACACAACTCAGGATCTCTCTCTCTCTCTCTCTCTCTCTCTCTCTCTCTCTCTCTCTCTCTCTCTCTCTCCTGCATCCTCCAAAAATCCATTTAAAATAAATTGCTTGAGGAGAAAGAGAGAGAGAAAGAAAATACATGTGGCTAAAGGTTAAACTCATATTTAATAACTTAAGGCTCCCCGGGGAGACCTTGAGGGCTGCTAAACTCCATAGTTTTCAGAGAGGTGTTGTTATCCTTATTAAAACTTTTGACTTCAACTTGAAACTTGTTAATTAATAGAGGTTACATGTACATGAATTTGCTCATACTGGGAGTACATATATAATAGTATATACACTGTAGTTTAGGATATGCAAGTGTTGAGAAATTAATTAACCCTATACCTTTACAATCATATGTTTTTGCTTTGAATTGATTTTTATGCATAATATTATTTATTATTTTACTGCATTATGATTTGCATTAGTAATGGATAGCATTACTCACGTTATTGGTTACAATCATTTGAAAATATTGGTTTCAAATCGATGATGAAACTTTGTTTTGCTTGTCCACTACAGGTGAAACTGTGAGAAACAGTCATGCCGCAACTTAAGTGCAAGTGCAATTACAGAACTGCTAAAGTCATTTTTCTGGGCATGCCACTCAGATTATTCTAATCTCTTTCCTGTTACTCATTCCTGAAGTTCAGTTACCAGATTTTTCTTGACTAGACCATCGGAGTCAGGGTTTGTCAATAGCATGCATGTGTCTTTTGTTTCCCCTTTGTAGTTGAATGTAATATGACGTAAGATTAACGCAAACGACAATTTAAAACAATTAACTACAAAAAAATACTATTAGGATGATATATTAACGGAAAGATAGCGAGCATTAAAATAACCATAGAATTACATATAATATTAGTCTACTATATTACAATATATTGCATTGTTGTATGAATAGTTCTTAATGTAATGATCACATTAATGAGTGAAATTTGTTTAATTTATCAATATATGCAGTGGTTATTACCTACCAAACGTGGTCCCAGGAAGAAAAACTTGTGAAGCAGCAAAAAGGCCAAAGGTACCCAAGGCTCACTGATGTGCATGGGGAACAAAGGCTGTGTATAGGGCTGCATAGTTGTAGACTGTGCATGCTGACCCCTGCTCACTGCCAAAAGCACGTACAGTGGGCATGTGAGCATCAGAACCCGACCAGGGCGCAAAAGAAGGCGGTGGCCTGGTCTGATGAATCACATTTTCTTTTACATCATATGGATGGCTTGGTGCATGAGTGTCACTTACCTGGGGAAGAGTTGGCACCTGGATGCACTATGGGAAGTGTGCATTCTGGCAGAGGCAGTGTGACACTCTGTGCAATGCTGTGCTTTGAAACTTGGGTCCTGACATTCATGTGGATATTACTTTGACATGTACCACCTACCTAAACATTGTCGCAGACCAAGTTCACACCTTCATGGCAACAGCTTTACAACAACAATTCTAAGAGCAGTGGTTTCTTTCAGTGGCCAGACCGTCCCGATTTTAAAGGCAAGGGGTTGTCGCATTTAATAATGATGCTGTTTAGCTTAGTACTGTCTACTGCTCTTTAGATTTTGATGTGCAAACATTTAAGTTCATTATTTTTGAAGGCAACTTTACTTCATGGCATTTCTGTATATGAATTTTGTGCAGAATTGTATATGCTTATTTGTGTAACTTAGAGTAAAAATCATGCCTAAACTGCAGTTGGATAGCACAGTGCTGTTGTTGATTATATTTGTTGTTGTTGTTGTTGTTGTAGAACACAGTACTGTTGCTGATTATATTTGTTGTTAGTGTTGTTGTTGTTGTTGTTGTTGTAGAACACAGTGCTGTTGTTGATTATATTTGTTGTTGTTGTTGTAGAACACTGTGCTGTTGTTGATTATATTTGTTGCTGTTGTTGTAGAACACAGTACTGTTGCTGATTATATTTGTTGTTGTTGTTG
>JAQMCW010000021.1:5439231-5449332 GCA_030068335.1 Chrysichthys cranchii
CTTGGTCTTGTCTTGGTCTTGATACCCTCCGGTCTTGGCAATGTCTTGGTCTCGGTCCAGCCGGTCTTGACTACAACACTAATGTTCAATGACCAGGGTTGCCATGACAAAAGCAAAACAAACAATACATGGTCCCATAGTGATCTTGCACAAATTTGTCACTTATACATATAGACATATTTATACACTGGCAGAATGTGGTCTAGTTACACCAGAAAACAGACATAAACAGTGTACTATATCAGGCCTTTAGTCTTTACTTCTGTACACACATCTTGTTCACACATCTCTCAGTGCTCTTGTTTCTCATTATAACTCATTTTCTTTGTCTAATCCTGCGACTATTCTAACTACTTCTGATCACATTTGCTTCAGCCCTAGTGTTTGATTCTTTTCCTGAGCCAGGTTTATCTCTTGTCTCTGAGACCATCCTCTCCCCTGATGTGCAAATGGGCAAATGGATCCATATTACTCTCCAGAGTTAGAAACTATTTTCTTCAGAGGATAGATTTGTAGACAGGCCTGTATCCATTATCCTGGTCTCAAAGAGAAAATGTATTGTCCAAAAGAACAGAACGTATTGTCCCATTTAGCCACTGGTCATAGTTACAGCATTTGGGATTAGGTACATTGATGTGTGCAGGTATACATCAGTCTGATCTCTCCATGCTGCATCTCCAAGTCTTGAGGTAGTCTGCAGGTGCTGTATATGTCAATACAGCAGTGGCTTGTATGAGTATATAACATCTGAAATGAGTCTATGGAAATGTTGTGGTTTGAAACGCATTACAACTATGATTTGAAACACTCCTGTGTTTTAGTCCTTGCTCTGACCCTGATGTCTTAGCCATGGGTTCCTGCTAGTAGTTCCACCTACAACTATCTCTTATTGTCAGTTGAGTAATCACTCCTGCATAACTCCAAGCAGCAAAGTTGCCTATAGTTTTAATAGAATGGGGTTTTTTTCTGGGATTATCTTCTTCCCTAAAATAAAATGGCTAAGCTTATAGACATGATCCTGGGTCAATAGGTAGTGCTTGCTCCCACTGGAGGCAAGAAATATGAGCCCAACTGGGCTAGTGTAGGTACTATAGCATAGTGTTTTTATATTGTAGTGATCAGTTAAAGGGGTCATTCCGCGAGAAACTGTTTACAAATACTTGCTCTTTTTGAAATACGATAGGTCAGTCTGTGTTGTATATGCATGCTGCACGTGAAAATGTTCTTCTATCCTCATATCGTCTGCATTAGCCATGGAAAGAATATAGACAGAAAAATGAGCGAATCAGAAAAAGCCTGTCGAACTTACGTCACTTTGAAAATTAGGAACAGGAAGACAGTTTTGATTTTGCGGCCAGGAGAGAGCAGAGCCCGTCTCGGCAGGTAGAAGTAGAGGAGCTAACAGCAAGTTGAAAACATGGCGGAACATGTTCATGTCTGTGCTATTTGTGGCAATAACACATCAACATTGCATGTCTTACCCAAGGAAGAACTGAGGAAGAAATGGTTGGAATTTGTCTTTGGAACACCACCAGCGAAGTATAACGCTTCGTTAGTTCTGTGTTTTACAACTTTTACAACTTCGGGGTCTACAGTAGTGCTTTTGCATCGAGGTTGCTCTTAAAATCTGATTTGTACCGTCATGATGATCGACCACCAGCACACAGGCTGTAAGTAAAAAATAAACTTTTCCACCCAAGGTTTCCCTCACTGGAGGGAGCGTCACAATACTGTTAGCCAATTAGGGACGACACGTTTGCATGTCATGAATATTCATGAGTAAGAGCCGAAATCCTGTCGTTCTCCCCCCACCCACCCACTCCTTCACCAAACTAGAACAGCCTGAAACAGGAGCACCAGAGCCTTTTTTTTTTTCACCAAAACCGACTCACAGGGCATTCACGCATACTAGAGATCACTGCAAAATTAATGAAAATTTGCAATGACACCTTTAAGTCTTAAGTCGGTAAGTTCTTTATTCGTCTTCTGCCGCTTAATCCTGTTCAGGGTCGCAGGGGGAAGCTGGCACCAATACCAGCTGACTTCCGGCGAGAGGCAGGACACCAATCCACCTCAGGGCAACACACAGAAACAGACAACCATTCACACCTACGGGCAATTTACAGCAGCTAATTAGCCTAATCCCCACTGTGCATGTCTTAGTGGGGAGGAAACCAGGGTACCCGGAGGAAACCCACGCAAACACGGGGAGAACATGCATACTCCACACAGAAAGGCACCTGTACAGAACCCAGGGCTCGAAGCCAGGACCTTCTCGCTGTGAGGCGACAGTGCTAACCAGTCAGCCACCGTGCCGCCCTCGGTAAGTTCATGATTCCTTTATTCTGACAAACAAAGAAGCGTCAACAAAAATGTAGATCCACCTACTCAGATTTTGGATTAATTTGCATGATTGTTCAATAAAATGGCAGTACAGTAGTGTAGTGGTTAGCACTGTTGCCTCACAACGAGAAGGTCCTGGGTTCAGGTACTATGGATGGATGGATGGATGGATGGGTGTTCAATAAAAGGATCTGAGTCTCTGGGGCAAGATTTGGGTGTGTCACTAATAGGAAGGAGACTTATATTTTAAGATATATCATACCCCTTCTCCAAAGCTGTCTAAACAGCCCTGTTCAGAACGGCTAGTTTAAGTGCCTGTTTCTTTAAATGGAAAGGAGCCAGTGCTCATCCCACCCTCTCTTCTGCCAGCCAATGAGGTAGCACATTCCTCATGAATAATCAT
The DNA here is from genome assembly GCA_030068335.1 of Chrysichthys cranchii. Classification (NCBI taxonomy): domain Eukaryota; kingdom Metazoa; phylum Chordata; class Actinopteri; order Siluriformes; family Claroteidae; genus Chrysichthys; species Chrysichthys cranchii. The sequence continues at coordinate 5,441,978 of JAQMCW010000021.1, forward strand.
GAATTGTCATGACGTTTATCTTGATTCTCAAGCGGTTAGCGGAGATACTCACATGGGAGGTGGTATCATTCTTATGAGCTCCCCTTGTGAATAGGAAAGGGGAGCCTAGTGTGAAAAACTTGTTGAAGTATATGTTTTCTGAAATAGGCAGCCCGGCTGGGTTGTCTTATTTCAGAGTTTATGGGTTGGTGGGCACTCCGAATACAAAAATGTATGTGCACATGCAGTGAAAAAGTGAGTTTTCATAATGTGATCCCTTTAAAATAGCTGTTACCCAGGAACCCTGTGTGCAATCGAGCTGAAATCTGATGTACTGCATGACTGAGTTAGTCTGTAAGTGGATTTCTAATGAAGATTAGGTTACTTAAAATCCATGTGACAATTAGATTTCTACAGCCATTTCACAGGGTTAGGGTGAACCTTCTACCAGGCATGGTATCTGAACGAACTGGCTATAGGAGCATACTGTACCTGCATTGAATGCTTGGATGTAGTAAGTAATTTTGCGTTAAAATGGGTGCAGGAAAAAAAAAACAATAAATGTAAATATATTGTGTGAAATTATTCTTAAATGTATAGTTACAATTCGTTTAATATATTCAATCAATATCTTGCTGCACTCCAACTTGGCCTTGCAATACACGATTTATTAATCCAGGCTATCTCTTTTGATTTTAAAGTAACGCAATTAGAAAAGTTCTTTTAAAACCATCATTATTAGGGAATATCAGTTGTAGAGAAAGTCCAAAAACGCATAAACCTCTTTCAAACGCAAAAAAAAAAAAACCCGTACTGTCCATTTTATTAAAACAGACATGCCTTCTTTGTGTCCCCAAGTAAAAGGTCGACACATTACTAGCCGCATGCAAGCCATCTGTAGAAAAGCAATTCTGATTCAGTTCACGTACACGAGAGAGGCGAAAAAGCACCAGCAAGAGAAAGTCTCTATGATTACCACTCAGCTGTAATCCCTTTTCTCTGATCTCTGCTGATTTTTAGTTTAATATTCCTGTGACTTTTAGTGGAAGGAATTATTCAAATACAAGCGCTTGGTTGAAATCTCTTCTCCACCTGCAGGCATTTGGAAGGAGGCAGCGGAGGGAGGAAGGAGCGTAGATAAATCAGAGCAAAGTGCTTGAATGCCCTCAGAGGTTTTTTCTCCCCCCTCCATCTCTCCATGTTTCTCTCAGCACAAGGGGTGGCGGTGGCCATCTTAAACACTTGAGGTCATTTCCACTCCTGTTTTGCTAATTTACGCAGTGGGTGTGCTGGCTAGCATTTCAAGCTGCGCCCTCAAGGAAGAGACCGAAAACAAGAGTGACGGAGACGGAGAGATGATTGTAACAGGATGCAGACTGGCAAAGCCTGTTTTCCAATTTGATCCCATAAATGCAAATTTTACAAACGCCGTAACATATCAGTATGAAATTTAATTAAAAACTATATACCATTCACATTAATTGACCAATCTCTAGCCCTGCCTGTGTTTGCTTACTGTTGCTATGTAGGACAAATTTCTTCAAAATAGACAGCTTAAAGTATGATATCCTGTTGTTCTGTGTACTACAATACATGGTCCATCAAGGCCAGCTTTTTTTATACTTGAGGTTATTTCAAAATACCGAACATATTTTCGTCATTAAGTGAAATACAATACATAGATAAAAGTTTGGGGTAGAAGCCAACATTGAGGCCTTTAGGGGGTGTTAGAAGGTGTTACCATTGAATGGAGATAAAATGAGGAGTACACTGAACTAGAACTAGAAAGAACAAAGGAAAAGTGTTGGGAGAAAAGGAAAGTTTTACAGTGAAGGATGGTATGCCAAGGTTTGAGGGGCTATGGCAGTAAAAGATCGGCTGCACATTGAAGCCAGGCTGGACTTAGGCACCAGCAGTACACCTACACTGGTAGGCCTGAGGGTCTGAACATGGGCGTACGGCTGTGTTGGAACTCCGAGAGATAAGGGAGGGCATGTATTGCTTTGTACGTGAAATGTATAAGTTTGTGGAATTTGAACGTCTTTGTGAAATGTGGAGCCAGAGTAACTCTTGGAGTACTCTTGGGTGTTATGTGTGTTGAATATTTGGAAGGAGGAAAGACTGACAAGCAGCTGAATTTTAAATATGTTGAAGTCTAATCCGGGTACTAGCGATGCCCAGAAGAGGGAATTACAGTACAGGTGCTCCCCGAGTTACGATGACAATTACGATCTGCTAAAAATTGTAAAATGTTTCGAAAATATTTAAGATTTGTGGGGAGGCATGGCTGGCAGGACAGAGTAACATCATATTGTCAGGCGGACCAGTCAGGTGACCGCGAGGGAGCGCTAGGATTGGGTAGGACGGCTATAAACAGGAAGTCAACTCACTGGCATTTGCTCAAACATCGTGTTTTCTCTTCACACTACCCCTACAGTAGCTTCATTCCCATTGAGTTTATCTCCTCAACACTTAGCTCCTCCGGTACCGTAAGTATTGAGCCTTTTTCTCGTCCGTTTTTTCCAACGCTGTACACCCTCTCCCAGTGGGATTCCGCTTTCCGTGCTTTGGGTGTAACAGCAAACGATGTGTGTCTTCCAGCTTGTTGCAGCTCACTCTGCAACTGGGTCAAAACCACATGCAACAAGGGCGTTCCAAATTCACACTCCGTCTGTGATTTCTACTCGTCCTGATACATATGATGCACGATACATTTAGACGACATCCAGAAATACGCAGATGACACCCGGAAGTACACAGACAACGCACGGAAGTACGCGGACGATGCCCAGATGTACACGGACAACACCCGGATGTACGCGGACAATGGCCGAATGTATGCGTCACTCACCTTGCGTTATGCCTCACTCTCTCCTGCAGTTCACGGAGTTAACTCATGTATCAGTGTACTGTACAGTGCATTACCACGTGTTTTTTTGTGTGCTTCAAGAACTAATTTTAATTCAAAAACATGTCTTCTAAACTCCCCAGCATGTCTCCTATAGGAAAAAACTCCGGGGTAGGATAGGCTAAGATAGACTAAGCTAGGCTAAGATACCTAAGCTACGTAAGCTAGGCTAAGCTAGGGTAAGCAGTGATCTATGACATTCGACATACAATATTTTCGACTTACGATGGGTTTTGCAGAACGCATCTCCATCGTAACTTGAGGACTACCTGTAATGTAATGATTATAACTCCATGAACCCATTCTGAAGGGTAAATAAAGGTTGATGTTGGGCAGTGTTATGGATCTGGTAAAAAAAAAAAAAAAATGGTTTTAGCAAATTTAAATATATACATCAAATATAAGTGTGCTGTCAAAAGTGACAGCAAAATATTTGGTACAAATATTTGGGGAAAATGTGGCCAAATACTGCATCATCTAGCATGAGTTGGACTAGTTAGCTTACTTTACTGCTCAGCTAACATGCATTAAAGGTATATGAAATCTTATTTTAGCTAAAATTCCCTGTGCAAGTGTAACACTGTTACTGTAGAAATAAGTAGGCTGGTCCATCGAGTTTATCTGAATGGATTTGGAAGACAAGATGTCTCCTTTTAAACCTTCACTATAAAAACCAGCTTGTATGAATTGTTACAAATTCCCATTTGTAATTCCCATTATGTTCATTAAATTAATATTTATTCACCAGTGTGAGTCTCAAATCCTGAAACTAGGGTTCGAACCTGTATATGTAACTTCTCTGTATCTCAGTCGTTAGCGTATTTAAAATGCATATTTAGGCCTAATTGACATTTCCCTTAAGGAAAGATGACATACATTTCACATGTGAATAATAACATGAAAAACTCAAGGAAACTCTTGTGACCTAATATGAACAGTTAATAGAAAATCACACTTGAAAAATTAAAGTTTGCGTGATCTTTCTGCAATGGTCCAGTTCTCTTCATATGATTGCGGATGTCCACACGTGAGAATGCTAATCAGACATGAATAATAGGGACTAAAATCACGAAACCTTCAGCTCCTATCAAGAACTCTTCTTTCACATTATCCCTCTCCGTCATCTAAACATGACCTCTCCAACATAATGTACTTTTCAAAAACCGTTGCTCACTTTCATTAGAGAATTGCATCCAAGCACATAAATCTTTATGTCGGGAAGGTCATCTGTTCTATTCGTCCACATTTAAAACATGTCACGTTCATAAGAAAACAACATAAGGGATGAAGCTGGTTTCTCCCACATGCTTCCATACACACATAGAGATGTTGTTTGACTTTTCTCAATCTGGGGCTGGTGTGCAGTGTTGAATTTGTGTGAGGATCAGGTCCAGCACGGCTTTCATCCTTGCCAAGCTTTGCCACGCAGCCAACTTGAGGATTCAGAGCCTGCGCTGTCATCACACAAACCCAACACAATGCGACTAAACCCGCCTATGTCCTGTGACAACGTGCAGCTTACAGCCTTCTGCCAGCCGTGTGATTGGGCAAGTGCCAGTGCTGGTGCCAGCTCGGAGGTTCCAAGAAGCTTTAACGTCAATATCTGAGTTTTTGGAGGCTGCAGTACAAATGAGCACACTGAGGATTAGGTTAGCTCACACGAACAAAAGCATAAAACACCTTAAATATAGATATTTTTTTTTTGTTCATTATGTTGTTTCTCTATTTACTGGTTTATTGTGGTACACATATTCCACATAGTAGCTAATTTGATGCAACAATGTACAGTGAGTGATTTAGCTAATTCAGGGACGTGAACATGATACTTACCTGGCAGGGGCAGTACCATGATCAAAAAGATGGTTTGCCCAAGGTGAGGCTTTGGCCATTGCACTCTGGCTGTTCTGACCTTTGCAAATTCCCCAAATGCGGGAATCTCAACTGCATAATTTCTGGTGGTGGGGGACTGCGTCCGCGCTCTCTCCTGACATGTTTTCGGGGCATTGGTACCCTAGCGGTCAGGGCATTTCCCCTTCAATCGGAAGGTTGTGGGTTCAAGGCCCAGGACCAACAACGTACATTGAGGTACCCTGATTAAGGTACTGTCCCCAAGCACTGCTGCGCAGCTCGGCTGCCCCATGCTTCACTTGGTGAATGGGTTAAATGCAGAGAAGTCATTTCACTGTGTCATGCTGTGGTGTGTTTCACATGTGATAATCACAAGTATCACTTTACATGTTCATTATGCTCTTCTTACAAAGTTTCTAAGCAAACACATTGTATTTAACCCTGGAAGACCCAGACCACCTTATGATAATAGGAAAATATCTAAAATGGCTAAAATGATGATAGTGAACCCAAATACAGGTGGGTTTTTTTTTTTTTTTAATTAACTCTTTCCTACTACATGTTAAGAAATGGTCCTTATGAGACCTCCTGGGATGTCCACTATTGTCCACCAACCAATGAGTGGGTTGAATATAAGGGTGAAATCAAAGTTAGGGTCAAATATGACCCCAGGGGTGCTCCAGGGTTAATAAGGTTTTGGCTATGAGTTGTGGTTCACCGTCCTCGCATCACATGGGGAAAAAATGCCTGGCATCTTTATGTTTTTAATACGATAGTAATATGTTCAACCAAGACATCATCGTGTGCTCTACATGCACGAGTTATGCTGCATATGTTTTCTTTAAAACAAAATGGAAACCTCTGATTCAACTCAGAATTCCTTGTGACAGTCCCAATTTCAGCAAGTGATGTCACATCAACATGGCTGCTCATGAACTCCACATAAACCCTAAGCAAGGTAGTATTTACTATGTTTGTAGGAGTTATACTGTTTAAACAAGTATTTCATTTAGATAGAATTCATATTCGTTTGTCAGATCTATAAAACTGACTACAGTGGTACCTCGGTTTTCGTCGGTTTCGGTTTTCGTCGTTTTTTTCCGTGGAAAAATTTGTCTCGGTTTTCATCGGTTTCTTCGGATTTCGTCGGCTGCGTTGTTTCTCGTTGTGTGAGCATCACCCCACGCATCCAGCCAAATAATTCCACTGCTTTCCAGTGTTTTTGTGCTTTTTTTTATTGATTGCGAGTGCTAATACTACAATTACATGTAAGTGATTACTGCGTATACAGGACACATTCAGTCTAATGGGTTTATTTCGCGTTTTTCAGTTTCAAAATGTACCCTTTCCTTTTAGCTCCATCTCTTTGGATAGCTTTCTTGTGCAACATGGGGCCACTTACTCTGAAGCTGGTTCTAGAGCCAAAAGACCAAGAAGGGAAGTGACCCCAGATAGTGCCTTCATACCTAAGGTCCTTATGGAGGGGGATTCCCCTTCCAAACAATAATACAGTAATACCTCGGTGTTCGCTGACTTCTGTTGTCGTCGGTTTCAGTTTCCGTTGATTTATTTTTTCTGAAACATTTTTTTTTTTTTAAATTTGTCTTTGTATCTGCACCTCTCTCTGAATAAATGTTCATTTATCCTTTACATTAGTCTTTTATATTCATTTTAGATTCTTTAGATTCGTTTCTTATTGTTATTAGTATTAAACACTATATTTATTCTCTATAAAAATGTGTTTTTGGTATATATTTTGGAGTGTCTAGAACAAATTAATTGGATTTACATTGATTCATATGGAAATAAATGGTTCGGTTCTACTGTATACAGTTCGCACTATAAAGACGTACATGGAGGCTACCTTTTTTCTTTTCTTGATTGCATGTCAGTCAAAAGTGACGTCATTCTCACTTCCACTTTCTAGGTAAGTTAGAAGCAGCATTAGCGCCGGACTTTTTTTTTTTTTTTGCTTGGATTTCTGATCTTGGTTTGGTCTTTTGCCTGGTGAGTGTTTTCACTATCATCATGCTCATTAAATCAGCTAGTAAAAAACATCTTTTCCAACAGCCAGCTTGTGCTTCGGCCGACGTGTGTAGTACAGCAGGTGGTGGGATTCACAACACAATGATACATGCGATAATTACACCATCCGTGTACATCACACCTTCATGTTTTGGTATATAGCTATGTTTACACATTAACTTTTGTTTGTAAGTCAATGAGTTGAAGGTTCTTGTCTGCTGGACAACTACAAATAAAAAACCAATAGCCCAGACACTAAATCTGTTATTCCTCACCCCTTGGGTTATAAACAGTGTAATAAACTACAATGGTGACATAGTAGCACATAGACTGCCATTTGTAAGCAATTCACCCATTCTTTCCTGTATATTTGCGGTTCCTTACAGAGCAAATCCATGCATCCAAATCTGAGCAGATAAGACTAATAAGACATTTATGTTCCTCATTACGCTGCATGTATGTTTAACACAAAACCTATATAGGATTTAGAACTTAACACACAGCTGCAAACCTCCCCATATGGTCACACACACACACACACACACACACACACACACACACACACACACACACACAAAACAATCAGCATGAACTG
>JAQMCW010000021.1:5516134-5528171 GCA_030068335.1 Chrysichthys cranchii
TATATATTCGAAGTAATTATTTGCCCATATGAATAATCTTGTTTTGTAGATATTTTCTGCTATATCTCGTAAAATATACAAGTTCATGGATTGTGAGACAACACTGCTGTGTTTATTAATTATTCTAATATAATATAATAATTATGTTTATTATGCTAACTTAGAAGTAAAAAAAAAAGATAAAGAAAAATATTCTTTTTTTCTTATTTTTTACACGTGCTAACTGTAAACTAAAGAAATAATGCAAATTAGGAAGACCACATATATATATACAGTGGACCCTCGGCTCGCAAACGCATTAGATGGCGAACAAATCGAAACTAAATTCCCAAACAAATTTTTTTTACCGACCAACGAACAAATCCTTGACTGACGTACAAGAAGCCAACCCACACTTGTGGTGTGAACATGTTCAACGCAGTTTTTCGTTGTGTTTCTCTGCATTTTTGCTCTGTAAGCCTTCATTATCCCAAGAAAGTGGAAATGGTAGTGAGAGTAAAAAGTCTAAGCGTATAACAGTTGAAATAAAGACAGAAATAATCGCAAAACATGAGAATCGCGATCATATCCCTCCGCCACCGTCCACCTACGCCAACAACTACGTCTCCACCGCAAAGGGAATATGCATTAAAATCATCTGTTTATTTCATTTTGATTTATTTTTCTATAATTAAGGTTATTTTAATTTTATTCTGTGTTTTATTGCCACACTTAAACCCATAATACACTTTAAAAACGTGTTTTGAGGGCCGAAACACATTCATTGTATTTACATTCATTTCAATGGGAAAAATTGATCCAGGTCACGAACAGAGTCTCGGAACGAATTAAGTTCATGAGCTGAGGGTCCACTGTGTGTGTGTGTGTGTGTGTGTGTGTGTGTGTGTGTGTGTGTGTGTGTGTGTGTGTGTGTGCACCACTCAAAACGACAAACATCATTGCTATTATACTTAAAACATGTTATATTTTTAACGGAATACAAACATTATAGATTATAGATTAATTATTATAGATAGAACTATAAAACAAGTGACAGAAAAATATTAAAAACCTTTCCCCTTTGTTATTAACTATAGCTTTTATTTAAAAAAAAAAAAAATTTCAGCTATGAGTCAAAAATTTAACCAGATACAAATATTGATTGTAGATTGAGCTAAAGAACATGTTGTAATAAAAAATAGCAAACATGAGGAGATGATCATTTGAAATTTACATAGGCTTTCAATTTTCATTTTAAGTCCAAGTTATTATTTAGACTTTGGGAAATTAATAAATCTTTAGCTCACAGCAACATTATCACAGCTACATTAATGCCTAACTAATCCGCGGGAAAGTGTTGTGTGTGGTTTTGTCTTGTTTCTGCCGTTCCTGATCTATACAATACAGTACATCCTTCTCATTGAATAATGATTCAGCTTGGTCAGGTTTATAGTCTTCTCGCTCTTTTCTGACAGAACCATCCAGCTTGTCCTTGTCTTATCTTCCTCTGTGCTGCTGTTTTATCTGCCGCAGCTCTGCGAGTCTCTGGAGGACCTGCAGAATGTCAACGGGCTGCTGAGGACCGAAGGCCAGTCCATGTGGAACATGTTCGGAAGCATCCTTGGGCAGGTAAGCTTTTTTCCTCCTCCACATCATCCCTGACCTTTTACCCAGCTCCTATTCAATACACAGCACACCATCAGTCTATCTATTCTCTTCAGATATATATAAAAAATAAATAAATAAATCTTCTGCTATTCACAGCATTGTCAGAGAGGTACCTTAATATGATAGGGGTTAAAGGTCAGAGATATTACTCCAGGATTTAGTGTTATTAATTGTTACTTATGTAAAGAGTATAAAATAATCAGCGATGTTGTGAAGCGATGAAGTGGCGATGAAGCGATGAAGTGGCGTGATGCTACTCTGAAATCGATTATTTTCCATTATCAGCATGTCCTGAAGTTTTTTTTTTCCTCTAATCCCACAGTAATTTGCCAACGAATACAGATTTGTGCTCATTAAAGAACAATGTCATAGCTGTTATCCGTTTATAGTTGCATTTAATGTCATCTACCAAACAAGTTCCTGTTAAAACTTCATTAAGCTTTTGCTAGTTCACAGTGTAGCACCTATTACAAAGCACTGCATGTACGGATACATGATGCAATGATAAAGCATGATGATTCGATTCAAGGCAATAAAAAAGAACTGTGGTTATTGCATTGTTTAGACAGAAGAGGGCACAACAACATATTCAGACGCTCCCCTAGTTATGATGGCCCGACTTACGATTTTTTGAAGTTATGATGATGATTGAGATGCACGAAAAATTGTAAAATATTTTTAAAAATATTTAAAATTCACGGGCAGGCATCGCTGACAGGCCAGTGTTGCAGTGTATGACGCACGATACGTTTGGACAACACCCAGAATTACGCAAATGATGCCTGGATGTACATGTCACTCACCTTGCGTGATGCCTCATTCTCTCCCACAACTCATGGAGTTAACTTGTGTACTGTTTCGGTGTACTGTACAGTGCATTACCGCATGTTTTTCGTGTTCTTCGAGAGCTAGTTTTAATTCAAAAGCATGTCTTCTAAATGCCCAGCATGTCTCCTACAGGAAAAGACTCCTCGGTAGGCTAGGCTAAGAAACCTAAGATACGTAAGCTAGGCTAAGCTACCTAAGCTAGGCTAAGCAGTGGCCTATGGTATTCGACATATGATATTTTCCATTTATGATGGGTATAGCGGAACACATCTCCATTGTAACTTGAGGACTACCTGTAATAGAGGGAATGCACATGAGGTCACCATAGGCTGAAGTAACACGGCTGTAATGCCGCTTAAACATGCCCAAAAAAAAGATCTAAAGCGGGAACGGGCTTTTGTGCGATGGCCTGAAAACAGATTCAGCAAGGAATCAGAGCTATCTTTTTACACACTGCTTAAAGCAACAGAAAATGGAAGCAAGCTGACGTAGGTGTTTTATGTTTAAGCTGACTACAACCTTCACAAATGTATGGATTCTCAGTAGTGCCATAAAAAAGAATAAACGATAATAACGAAATAAATGTGGCCCTGCGGTGGACTGGCGACTTGCCCAGGGTGTTCCCCGCCTCTCACCTGAAGTCAGCTGGGATTAGCTCCAGCTTCCCCCCACGACCCTGAACAGGATTAAGCTGTAGAAGATGAGTGAGTGAGTGATATTAATGAATGACAAAATCTTGCTTGAGAAATCTATCGTACCGATTCGGATTGCGTTTCACTGTTAACATAAAAACTTGGGCACTGGGTTCAGTCTTTCAACCCTGCTGCGGTGCTTAATAATGGTAGGAAACTCTTGTGTAATAGCTAGTAATTGCTACATTAGTGGAATGATCCCAAAATAAAGTAGGAAGGTGGTGGTGTTGGTCTGATTGTGTTGAAAGTAGAGTTTGGTGGAAAGTTCAGTTCTCACAGGAAGGGTTCTGAATTCTCTGATATCTGATCTTCGATAGCTGCAATTGCTTATCTCACTCATGTGGGTGTCGTCCCACCCACCCACCCCCATGAAATGCATTTGCGTGGTACTTCGACTAAAATGAAAATTTTTAAAGAAAATCCACATCATAAACGTTTAAAGAAGTATGATTCTAATCAAAATGACCATGAAATGATTACTTCCGATAACGTCCTTGCTTTGAATCCGACCTACTGTGGTTTTTCTTGCTTTCAGTATCTGAACCGGCATGTGTCAGCATTTTACGAGCATTCTTGGATGTAAGTGTAGTCCTTTTGGAATGCATATGATTTCTTTAAAAAAAAAAAAAAAAAAAAAGAAAAGAAAGAATTTTGAAAAGTTTTCACAAGAACAGGGTTAAGGAACGAGGCTTATCTGTCGTCCACACCCCACCGTAGTGTCTGATTTCTGTTCTAGGAAGTAGAACGTAACGTGCTCTTCTGCTGTCGGAGCCTATCCGTTTTACGCTTCTACATGTGCGTTCTGGGATGCTTCTCAGCTCACCACGGTTGTACTGAGTGGCTGTTTGAGTTACCATAGCCCTCCTGTCAACCAGTCAAAACCAGTCATCTCTCATCAATAAGGTGTTTCCAACCACACAGTTGATGCTCACCGGATGTTTTTTGTTTTTTGCGCCATCCCGTGTGAACTCTAGAGACATTATGGGTTCCTGGAGTTTAAACCCAAGCATCTGTTTCTGTGTTCCTTTAAGTTTGCTGCTGGCCTTGTTATATAAGTGCTTGCTTGTTTGTTTGGTTTTTTTAAGATGTACCACCTGGATTTTTCCAGACTTCTTCAGCGCTGTGGGAATTAACAGAGATCGGGGGAGGGCCACGCAGTAGGCAGGACCCCATGAGGGTTGTTAGTGTTGGATAAATCTCTTCACAATAATGGCTGTGGTGTTTGCAAAATTCTTCCATTTGCACTAACTGATTGACCTGTCTTTCGCCGCTAAAAGCCCCATGACCCCCTCCCACTCACTATGGCAACTGCATCGCAGAGGCGCGTCGCTATGGGTGACAGCCACTTAATGAGCAGGAAATGCAGAGGTCTGGCGTGCTCCAACCTCTCTTTATGATAAAATAACAGCACCTACTTGCAATTTATTAAAGAATTTCTCTCTCTCTCTCACACACACACACACACACACACACACACACACACACACACACACACACACACTCATCAGAGAAATGGGGTGTTACTGAGAATGTATCAGCACTTGTATGTGTTTTGTGAACTTGTTAATCATTCCCGAGGCTCACACAAGCACTCGGGGAACATGTGATGGCAAGAAGTTTAGATACCTATACTTTTTTTTTTAATTAATAAACAAAACATTGTACATTTATACCCATTTTTAGTTACATTTAATACCACGGAACAGCCACAAGACAAGACTTTTATACATTCTAGCAGCTAGAAAAGGTCGTTCCATCACCAGCAAGCTTAGTGTCAGAAACTGAGAAAAATGCCGTTGGCATGGTAACGAGAAAAACGTTGTAGAAAACTCGTCTATTTCTGACCAAGCCCTGTGAAATAAAGTGACCGTCTCCTTTTCAACAATTATACATTTTCTTTGTCAAAGAAGCAAAATATTTTCTTTTAAGATTACTGTGACTTAATTACTGTTAAAAGTAGAGCATATTAGAACAAGCATCTTTCATATACACCTGGGATTGGAATTCCAGCTAGAGCTCAATTAATTAACAAATGACCAGTCTGATTCAAGAGTTTAATAGCACTGTGTGTATTGTGTAATATAATAAAATATACAGTACCGGGTAGTATGACGATATGCAGTTACGTCCAAATACGCTCCTCTGAGTCATCATAGTTGTTGTTGTTGTTATTATTATTATTATTATTATTATTATTATTATTATTATTATTCTGCAGAGAGGAAAAACACCTAGCACTGGCTAATATAATGACATGAGATAAGTTGTGATATCTCTTTTGAGGTATTTTGGATATAGTGATACATTTTTTTATGTTTTATTATTAGTGTTGGTGGTGGTATTAATTTAACATTTTTTAAAATGTTTTTAATAATAGTTACGAATTTAGTTTGGAAGACTGGATGCAGCATTTGATGACACCAAAGGTTAAAAGGTCCTGTTGAATCTTTAAAATTGTAGCATATTTTTAGCGTAGTTATTTTTTTTTTCCCCAGAAGGGAGAAAACACTTAGCGCTGACCAATATACTGACACGATCTCAAAATTGCGATCTCTTTTTTGAGATATTGTGGATGTCATGATACATTTTTTCATTTATTATTATTATTATTATTATTATCATCATTCCAAATCATTATAAACTGACTCTGAGGCCAATTTTGTACTTAGTCTAAAATGGTAACATGTACAGAATCTTCTTTTTCTTTACTTTTCAATATTGAATATATTTATTCCTGATCAATAAATCAAAATTTCATCAGACTCAATTTTTTCCCCCAACAGTAATATTTTTAGTAAAAGTGTTATTTTGCTGGCAGCTTGTCGACAAACAATATATTATAATATAATATATCATGAAAACATCCTAGGATAACATCATCGCTCATTATACGCATTCAATATGCAAACCTACATCGCAAACCTTAACCTGAAGCAACCTCTCTCTGCACGTCTCCAGTGGAGCTCTGACCCACTTTGCAGTTAGGTTTTTTTTTTTCTTTTTCGTCTGCATTAAAGAAAAGGATAAGCACATAAAGGACCAGTTGATTAAAAGAGCCGCAGCTTTTCTCAGCAGGTCAAATAAATGGCGTAATAATGGGACGAGGGCACAGGAGCCAGAGCGGAGGTCTGGAGCAAGAGCACCGGCGAATGGGCAATGACAGCCATAAATCACACAATTAGAAAACGCGCAGCGTTTAAGTAGCGACATCGCTCAAAGTGGCTCATGCCTTTGTGTCATCTATCTGCTACGTTTTGGTTCGCGATCAGTCACTGGCGTCTGTACATTAGCCCCGAATTATTGATGTCCCTAGTGGGACACATCAGTCATAAGAGCTGGCGAGAGCGAGAGTCTTCAGCTGCTCACTTCATAGAGAAGTTCAGTCAAGTAAAACTGAAATGAAAGGATCGAGGAATTCATGATTAATGGAAGTCTCCTGCAACTTGGTGCAAGTATCCCATCATGCTCTCTGCCAGGCTCCTGAAACGCATCCTGATCTTCCAAATGTTGGTGATGTTTAAATATTTTACGCCTGTCATTTAATGGAACGTCATGATGCAAGGAAAGGGGGGGATGCGTCCAGGAAGTGTAGCGTTATTTTAGCGCAGGAGTCGATGCGTGGTGACCTTCCCTGAAGCGCGCGCATGGCAGCAAAGCACTCCATTTTTTAATCTCGCATAAACTGGAGACATCGCTGTAAGCGAGCAGCGGCTGAGGGCGCCGAGCGTGGGGCGTTTTGTGTCTCTTCAGGCGTCTCCGAGGCCATAAGAGAGAGAGCACGCTAAACTGAGCTTTGCACAGATTAGAGAACTCGGCCTGCGCTCCTGTGGCTTTGCAGCCCACGAGATCATTTTTCTAATTAACCCAGACAGCCACGACTCAGCGGACATGCCATGAGAAAATCAGGAAATCCTCTGAGTCGCTGCATCTTTCTGTCCAGAGTAAACTTCCCTATCTCCATCAAAAGCTCCCTCTGAACTTCTGCTCCAACACAGCTTCTGAAATCTCATTAAAATGAGGGATTTTTAATTTTTTTTTTTTTTTTAAAACATGCGACATCGAAATGGCCTAGAAAAGTTATAATAATTTCTAAATCTCCTTTGCTAAAACAACAGTGTTTGTGGCTACTCTGCAGATTAGCGCCGTCGTAGAATTTACATTTTTGCGCTAACAAGGATCTTCTACTTTTTTTTTATACATCTGTATACAGTACTGTGCAAAAGTCTTAGTCCCTTTTTTTAAGCACAGATTTTATTATAGATACAGAAGTACCTCCAAACTCGAACTTAATCCGTTCCGAGCTCGGGTTCGAATACTAAAAAGTTTGAGTTCTGATCGAATTTTCCCAATAAGAAATAATGGAAAACCAATTAATTGGTTCCCGGCCCCCAAAAATTACACCGACATACATATATATGTACACACACACACACACACACACACACACACACACACACACACACACACACACATATATATATATATATATTAGCATTTAAACACAAAATGAACAGGATAAAACAAGAAGCTCACATACTAAACACATCTAAGCACATTTATCAAAACAGTAATTTGTAAAGTGTTTTTTATTATTACTCTGTATTTGTAAATTTGTTCGTAAATCGCAAACCTTTAGGTTGTAACATTTACGGTGAGCTTTTTGGTGAGCAATGGCTACCAAAATGATATAAAATACAATGTATTACCTGATATTATTAATAAAAAAAAGCACTATCACCAACAAACGGTGCTATCACAGCGAATGCGAGGCTGAGACTGAAGCGTTTCCCTTTGTTTCTGCTGAGAGACAGCTGAGTGCTGCGTGACTCATTTCCCTGCGCTATGGATAGAAAAAGGGTCAAAACCAGGGAGCATAAAAAGAAAATCAAGGCTTGGCAATAGCGTGGGGAATGCAATCTAAAGCTTCGCACCTTGGTGTGACTGAGCGAGTCTCTTTTAAAGTCTGTGTCATTAGTTACCAATTGCATAACACCTGTAGTAACGTGACGCTCGGGCATGGCGTGAGTCCTAGCACATGCGCCAGTGGCGCTGCAGCGGAGTGTTCTTGGAGAGGCGCGCATCCTCCGGACTGCGACGCTATCGTGGACACCCAAAATCGGTGTGTTATAAGGGGGCTCCGCGTGGGCAGATTCATGGCACATACAAGTTATCTTAGGTTCACGGTTCAACTTCTGAGATTCAAATCGAGTTCTAGGTCATTTTTTGTAGAACTGGTTGGTTCGACTCTTAAGAAATTCGAGTTCTAATGAGTTTGAGTGCTGAGGCACCACTGAATTTATTTTTATGAACTCTGCATTACTGAGTCAGTGCAAAAAAATATTTGAGAAACATTGTCAAAAAAAAAACCCCCAAAAAACAACAAAAAGAATATTGTTTAGATTTGAAAATTTTTTGCCTATCAGTAAAGAAGAAACATATTACATAAAAGAGCACTTTTCAGACAATAAACATTAAGAACGCTCCTGGGTTTTACATGCAAAAAAATAAACAAGTGTAACGGTCAAAGTTTCCAGAAGAACTGAGGCAGGATCTCCAAGATGTTCAGAAAAACGTATAGCTCATTTCCTTATAAAACTGTACACACTGTACCTGGACTAGAAAAGAAAAAAGCAAAAGGTCGTCGCACCAGATGTTGGCTTTGTTTAGTTCATTACCGTTTACTGCATGTTGTAGTATTTTTTCTTTTCAGTAGAAAAACTTAATTTCATTATTTTTGAAGTCATTTTTACTTCACAGCATTTCTTTGCACAGGCTTAAGACTGTTGCCCACTACTATACTGCATATCTATACATTATTATGTATTTATTTATTTATTTATTTATGTGCAGAAACTGAATGCGCCGGCAGTTTTAAAGCCCCCCAAAGAACGAAAGCCGAGCAAGAAGGACGGCGGCAGTCCAGGGAAGTCCTCCAGTCTCCCGGCAGTCCTCTACAGGTCCGCTTCAGTCTGGTATCAGCAGCACAACTGGGATTTTCATTCCTCTTTCTGAATTTCCTTGTTATTTATTAAGAAGCGACTTATTCTTTCGTTATTTCCAGACATTCAATGGTGATTTTGACTTAACAGCTCAAAGGCTCAACTTCACAACGTGTTTCAAAATACTCTGTGACATTAAGCAGCTATTTCAATGTAATCTTTCATTATTTATGATCCTTCAAAGTGAATATCTTGCTCCAAGCGATCATTAGACGTATACGTGTTGGCGGAATTCCAGCTGGCTCCCCGAACATGTGGGACAGAGCACGTGATCTGATCCTTATTATCACCGTAAGCTAATATTCAACGTTCAGATCTGTTTTGGTGATGTATGAACGTGAAATAAGACGTGTACGTATTCGTGTTTATGTATTAGAAATCGAACAGGGTCACAGCGAGGTCGAGTGTCTGAACTAGGTTTTCTTCTGTAGTGTATATGAATTGTTTTAAAGTCATTCCTGCCAGACATATTAGAGAAACATTGGCATTGAGGTGGACTTTTTTTTTTTTTTACACAGTAAAAGATTGTAAAAGATTATACAAGATTAACGTCTTCTTAATGCAGTCATCCCTCACCTTACGTTCCGGCGCCGCCATAGGTGAACCACGATATGGCGAGGGACGTCTGTATTTCTTAACGAACGATACATCATGCTTGTGACACGTTTGACACGTGATTTCCTGTCCTCACTTCCGTTATAGCAACTACAAACTGTCTTTCCCTCACCAACAAGTTCTAAGGAATATTGGAGTCGTGCTGCTGGTCACATCACTGTGCTTGTGTTTGTGTTGAACTGATTTGCAGCTGTGGGATCTGTAAGAAGAACCAGGACCAGCATCTCCTGCTGTTGTGCGACACCTGCAAGTTGCACTACCACCTGGGCTGCCTGGATCCACCTCTCACCCGCATGCCCAAGAAGACCAAGAATAGCTACTGGTATGCAAAAAAACTATAATAATAAAAAATAATAATAATAAATAAAAACCCTGAAAAAGTTCCCAGCAGGGCCCGGAAGCTCCCAAATGCACAGATTAATCTAAACGGAATGGGATCATTTGCACTTAACATTAACTTGCCCTGACTTCAACACTTGTGTTTATTAGATCTTTTTGCGCTAAGCTAATTGAATAGCTGTGTGGAGGTTTGACAGATTGAAGGATTTGCTTCTCGGAATAAGCCGTCAGTCAAGGATTTATTAGAGACGCTGCCTTGTGGGTTTATTTGATGAGAAAAAAAACCAACCAAACAAACAAAAAACCTTCACTGCCTTTTGCTTTTAGGTTGCATAATTCCTGTAATCCTTCATGTAAAAATAGAGAGATGCCGTTCCGCACAGTCAGGTGTAAATTAGAATGTATTGCGAAATTACTTTTGACGAGGAGGCAAAATTATATGTAATTACAGCCATCAATATTTACCGGAGTCTCCTACAGAATTAAAAGGAGTCTCTCTCTCTCTCTCTCTCTCTCTCTCACTCTCACTCTCTCTCCTTAGGTGGTTTTTTTCTTACTATTATGAAAACTGCTTATTGTCATATCATAATTGACATCCTACTGACCCACCAACACACACACACACACACACACACACACACCGATATGCTATTAATGTACGATTATTGAAATAGTTGTATCTCTAATGGAATTACATTGCTTTGCCCATGTCCCCTTCTCCCAGTTTTGGCCCACGTCGACATCTTCGGCGATGTTTACATGTGGCATTGTTCGATCAGCGATGCGTTTCTTGGATTATAAATCAGTAACAGAGGTTAAAAGTAAACTTGACACTTTGACGTCCGGTGTGGTTTCAGGCAGTGCTCCGAGTGCGACCAGGCCAGCAGCGACGAGGCAGACATCGCCATGCAGACGCTCCCCGACGGCACCAAGAGGTCCAGGAGACAGATCAAGGGGCCAATCAAATTTATCCCTCAGGAAATGTCTCCAGAGCCTAAGAAACTGCAGCTGAGGGGCACGGTGGGTATCAGGGTGCCGATCATAGGATAGTCCTTCCACGCTTCCATGTTTTTTTCACACAAACTGTGTGCATTTAAGTGATACGTTGTCCGTCCAGTCCTTTAGATACAGGAAAATGATTATCAAGATAAGGAAAAACGAGAATATTTGGAATTTGATACGCATACAGAGAAACACAGCATATTCCGTTTGGAGATTCCGAATTTAGCATTTTGTGATTAAGATGTGGGATGTGCTGATATTAGGTGGATTTTAGGAGCATTCTTCGATCAGCAATGCTGGTAGAGATGCATGCACGTGGACGGGTGTATTACTCGAATCTTAACGTCCATTATCTGCGTAGAAATGTTGTTGTTTTTTTTGTTTTTTTTTTTAATTTTTAAAATTTTTATTTATTTATTTGTTTGTTTATTTATTTATTTGTTTGTTTGTTTGTTTGGGGGGGGGGGTGGTAAGGACCAGAATATTTTGTGCATTGTGAACATGGTGACTGTTTCTCTTGTAAGGTGTCAAAAACATCCATCACATTTACATGGTGCATTAAAAAACTAGCACATATTGGCACATAGAAAGTACGAACTGGTTCCCAGGCACTTTTTTCGGAGAAATAAGATACTGGTATTGTATTGTATACTGTATTGTATAATGAGAGCTCAGAAGCTTGGTGTTCTGCTTCGCTGGCTCTTTAATTACATTTATTTTTATTTGTATAGCGCTTTTAACAATGGACATTGTCACTACGCAGCTTCCCAGAAGTATATACATTCCAGTTATAAATTCCGCCCTAATATACATACATACATACATACATACATGCATACCTTCCTGTGTGGAGTTTGCATGTTCTCCCCGTGTCCGTGTGGGTTTCCTCCGGGTACTCCGGTTTCCTCCCACAGT
>JAQMCW010000021.1:5606584-5617373 GCA_030068335.1 Chrysichthys cranchii
CTGTTTATTTACTAATGATAAATGAATGACTGAACTTTACCTTGAGCTTTAATGTAATCCTCCTTTTGCTGCACTTCATTTAATGATCTCAGAGTTCGTGGATTTCCAATGGATTTAATGACTCTCCATTATAATGATCCCTTCAACTGCCTATGCACATTAGCACGCCCTTAGATGTCATGAGGAAGAAAAAAGTCATCTGTAAAAATTATTTGTAAAAATTGTTGTTTTTTTCTTGTAGTGCCCAACTAACTGCCCACCTGGGCCTAAAGGTCCTCAAGGCCTGCTGGGCATGAAGGTGCGTGAGTTTGCACACTTGTTCATATTCTCCATCTATTTTATTTTGGCTTATGATGTTATAGATGATGAGGCTTCATGTCAATGGTTGACTGATGCTCTGGGCTAATTTTTTTGCAGGGTCACAAAGGTCGTGCTGGTATACTGGGAGCTCCAGGAAACATTGGAAAGCTGGTATTGAAAATCTTTTCTTTTTTTTTATCTGCTTCACTGATTTTCTGGTAGATGCTCTATAAGTTTTTTCAGTCTTTCTTTTTATTTATTTATTTTTTTTAAAAAATGTCAAAATCAACTTGGTTGTTCAAACATTATAGGATGAATTTCTAATACAAGAGAATATAATACATCCTTAACCAATTTGCTGGGAATTTTGCTAAGTTTTCCAAAGTGCTTCAGGATGCAAGTCATGAATAATATGGGATTGTGAGAGCCTGCATTCAAAAACATAACACTACAAGTTTCTTTTTCTGCTCAAAGTTTGACAACCTTCGACAACTCTACTTTGGGTAAAACTTGTTGTGCTAGAATTCTAGACTTCCAAAAACATGAAAACTCCTCGCCTTCACTTCATATATAAGACCCCAGGGGACATCAACATATTTCATGTAACAATGTGCAAATGCTATTGTTTACTTACTACAAAAATTACAAGGAGCCAGTTTAACAAAAGAGGTCGTAAATGCAGTCAATCTGTCTGAAATGTCCAACTCTGATTTCCTCATATAGTGAACATTTAACAAGATTTAACAAGTTGTTGGAAAGCTACATGCCATAGCAAAATAGACATTACCCTAATATATTCAGTTTGTAATCAAATACCAGTTGTCAAAGAGTCCCTTATGCTTCTGTGCCACAGTCTGAAACGAATCATTGTATACATTTTTTCTAAACGTCTATTTTTGCGAGTATAACTTTACTTGTGGTTTAGATACACGCAGAACGTTTCAGTTAAAGCAAAATGTCAAATTGTGAAGGGTTTTCCCAGTATGTCCCAATAACAAAGTATTTAATGTAACAACATGCCTAAATAAATGTCTGTAATGAAATGAGTTTGCAGGTTTTGTCATGCAGAATGTTTTGCTAAACTGATGTTATCGGTAATTATGTTTCTTCTGACAGACGCTAAGGGTTGATTGAACTGGCAGTCAAGCAGGAAAAGACAAACAGTCCAATTTGCTTGATGATGCAACGAAAGTGAAAAACAAATCTCAGCTATTCCTCTTCTGAACACAGATATGCACCGACAGACACATCCGAACGAGATTTAAAAATAGTTTTCTCATCTTAGTCAGGGTTGCCAGGTCTCGGTGAAAAATATCCCTCCCAAATACAACTTTAAACCTACACAAAAGACCTGAAACCAGCCCAAAACATGTGAGCACTGAGAACATTTTCAGGTTCACTGTAGTCCACATGCATTTCTGATTGTCAGTATCTACATTATACTTTTTTTTGTTTTAAAATCATCACCTGAAACATGTATTTTCCCCTCCATACCTATCAACCTTTGGAATTTAACTTACAACACAAATCATCATACACACAATGTCTGCATTTACACTTTCCCTTTGTTTAAATATAATCTATGATTGCAGAAATTAATGACATTTAATTCCAACTAGTTGCTTAAAATCCAATTAGTTGCTAAAACAATCACTTGGGAGCCATGGAGATTCTTTCTTTTTCCAAACTAGCCCAATTAGGCACTAAAGCTAGCGATCTTGACAGTCCTGATCGTATTATTTTACTTTTATTCTCTGCTATAAAAAGGTATTTCATGTTTGGGACTTGGCGTTTTAATATTAATCCAATGATCAGATATAGACTATTCTAGGTTACACGGAACAAAGTAGTGCTAACATGAGATTCGTACTCGGTTAGGTTTAATGTTATAGTGTCTGTGTGATTGATCGCTTGTTATAGGCGGAGCAGAATCAATTACATTAGACACTTTGGATTTCCTTTTACTGAATATTTCAGGCATGTGAAAAAAAAATCTAATTAAACCGCCTTGTAAAAGAAATCTAAGAGTTGCCGTGCAGATAATATATGGATTGCGTTACAAACAAACAAACAAATGGGCTAACAAAATGCTCAGCCGTACACCCACTCATTCATCCAGTGGATTAGCCCTAATGAAGCCCTTAGAGGCACACCAGCAGCATTAATCTGTGTGGTGTGTGAGCAGTCAGGACTGGTTCGGTCGAAAAAAAGGCATGGGAGGATGTCAGGTACAACAGGAGGGAAGAGGAGCTACACCGTATTAATCGTATTTAATGAGCACCCCACAGACAGCAGGGCCGCCTCAAGGGACGCGCAGGTTTTACTCATATAGTGCACGGCACAGTGGGGTCTGAGACCTGCCTAGAAATTAAAATATCCAACCTTAGACATTCCTTTATTTCTTTCTTTTTTTTTTAACTGGAAGGAGATCAGCTGTTCAATTTTTTTCAGTACCACAGCAAAGCAAGGACTAATAAGGAATTCAACAGAGAGATTATGATGATTGGAGTTGGATTTGCCTGAGCATTGTAGTGCAACTTAAAATTGAATGCAAATGAAGATCTTGCATCCGAGTGGGGAATAAACAGCGTTTTTAATCAAGCAGGGATCTCCTTATGCGTTTTGTGCCAGAAACATTTTATCTGTCAGCTGCTTTACTAACTGGCAGGAATTACAAAGCATGGTAAAAAAAAATAAAAAAATACAGTACAGGGATTGGTTCATGTTCTGACTCTGTCTGTCTCTTTCATAGGGCGCAAAGGGAGATGTTGGGATCTCTGGTGAGCAAGGAATACCAGGCCCTCCAGTAATGCATTCATTTATGTTCTGCTGTCATATGGAAAAGTCAAACAATGTTGCTTTTAGAGTATACAGCATAGACACTGTGTTATCCTTTCTTTCCTTATATTCCAGGGTCCACAGGGGCTGAGAGGCTATCCAGGAATGGTTGGGCGCAAAGGAGAGACGGTGAGTCATATACCACCTACAACTGCTGCTAAAATGAAAAATTGGATGCAAGAGGCACGGAAAAGCACACTGCATACCAAGCACACTGCGCTCCGTGCCCTTACAGAAAACAAAACCACCTACATTTTCTATGTGATTGTGTTTCTTACTTGTGTCACATCTGGGACAAAATGAAAAACATGCTAAAAATGTGAAAATAAAAAACACAAGGTTGACACGTGAAACATGTGTGTAAAGAAATTTAGCTGAAAATTGCATGTGAAAAATAAAACCACATGACCGACATGGGAAAGATTTATGTTAAAAATGATGATAATGATAATGATGATGATGATAAGTGAACGAAAATCACATGTGAACAATATGACCACTTGATATAAATAGGAAAAGTGCTTTTAAACAAATTTACAAACCCGTGATCAATAAAACACGACGTTCATGAGAAAAAAGTGACGTGCGAAAATGTTTTGTGAAAAAAGAAAAATCACGTGTGAACGTGAAACCACGGGGGCTGCGTGGAAATAAAAAGTGAAAAAAAGAAAAATGCAAAAAAAATCAACAGTGTGAGAAAAGCACATGTGAAGAACCGAACCACATGCTCTACAACATTATGAACAATATAAAGATTATGTAAAAAAAAAATTGATCATCATGTGCACAATGAAACCACATGAGACAAAACTTACATCAGAAAAATGTATGTAAAAAAAAATGAACAAATTGAGTCTGAAAATCACATGTGAAAATGACACCACATGACCTACATGAGAAAAAAAATAGTTTGACACCATTTGGAATTGAAAATAAACCACATGGCTACATGTGAAAAAATTATATGTGGCCAAAAAAAAATGCTCATAAAGAAAAGCACATTAACCACATGTGAAAATACACAATGTAAAACCTGCGGGAAATCTAAGAAACTACATGTGAAATTTCCATGCGAATCATATCACTTACCACGTTTTATAGATACGTATAAAATCCTCCTAGACAATTTTATGCACCACTGCAAGCTTTTTTTTTCTATTAGCAAAGCAAGCCAGCTGTAATACAGTATGCTACTGTTTATTACCTAAATGGACGTATGTCCACAGAGAGTCCTCCAGGTTTCCCAGACATCTCTGAGGACTCTAAACAATCACTTGAATTCAAATCCAACATAAATCACTTTCTTCATAATGTCTTTAGGGCCCTCAAGGTTACAAAGGTATTACTGGACCCATCGGACTTCCTGGAATCCCTGTAAGTTTACATCTGCTGTTAGACTCACTCTCGGTTTTCAATCACTAAAATCTTATAAAACAGATCTGTCTTATATAGGGTAAAGAGGGACCTCGGGGTCCTCCTGGAGATGCTGGGGACAAAGGTGATAAGGTGAGTGCTATAAAATCTGGGTTCTTCAAAACTTGACGTTTCCTCATTTTAATTAAAGGTGCTTTTTTTGTTTATAGGGTGACCAAGGCATCAGAGGACTACAGGGAGCCGTCGGAAAGAAGGGAGAGAATGTGGGTGAAATTAAAACAAACAAAAAACCCTTTCTTCATTGTATTATTTTACGCATTCCTTTGATAATAATTGTCTTTGCGATTCAGGGTCTCCCAGGGATTGATGGCAAAGATGGGACCCCTGGCATTCCAGGAATAAAGGTATGGGCAACACTAATGCTACTTTTTCTTAATATTTTAAAACAGACCTAAATGTACTCTTTTCAGCAAAGTAATATGCTTGATTTCTTGTTTAGGGTGCTACGGGTCAGAATGGGAGACCTGGTCCACCTGGCCCCCACGGGACAGCAGTAAGTACCTAGTCTATAGACTGGTTCATATCTCAGCAAACAATTTAAGGCATTGGGTGTTTCTCAGTGTCAAGGATGCTTCCTTGGTAGGACGGGTCCTTCCAAGTGAAGTCCTTTAAAAGCTATGTAACACATAATGGAATCCATAATTAAAAATGTCCAGCCTTGCACATAGCACTGTGGGTGCTTTATGAATGACAAGGATATATTATACAGTCATTTGGCAGACACCCTTATCCAGAGCAACTTGCATCCATCTCATTTACACAACTGAGCAGTTTACGGCCTTGCTTAAAGGCCCAGCGGAGGTAGCTCTGCAGTGCTTGGATTTGAACTCACAACCATCTGACCTTCCAATTAGTAGTCCAACAGCTTAACCACTGAGCTATCCCTGCCCTCATATACATGTGCATACTTGAAAATTCTCTGAAAAAAGGACTCGGTCCTTGGTGAAGTTCGAATTTGATCCCAGATGATGTGGCACCCTTGAAATGTCACCTTTAAAGGGTACTTTCTTGACAGTGAGAAACACCTGTTTACATTCGTGTCTGCCGCTAGACTTCCAAGTAACATGAATGTGTTCACTAGGGGGCAGTGTAGGATGAACTAAATCAGAATTTACAGAAAAGAGTATGCAAAGTCTTTGAGTACAAAAAAAGAACTTCATTATTATTTGTCATTATTACTCTAAACCCTTGTCACAGTGTTTACAGGCATACAATTGAACACACCTCCCTACCAACCAATCAGAATTCCCCGGAAGGTCTGGTGACACGCAGCACCGTAGCGATGAAATATGTACACTCTGGGAGGACATCAGTGCAGATTACCCATTAACCCCCTCTCTGGGTTGTCACGCAGACACTCGAAAGTGCTTCAGATATATAAATCAGATCTAAGTCCACATGCTATTATCTCTTTCCCTACTTACTTTTCTGCAACGCGGCAGTATTGGCTAGCTCATGCCTGAGGACAGGCATTTTCACTCAGCTCACGTACTCACAAAGTCACTTTGCATTGTGTTTCCCTCCCCCACTTGTAGCAATAATAAAAGCGAAAAAAAAATAAGGAAATAATTAACCAAAAGTGAAGGTGTGTATTCTGTACACTGATCCAGATTGACCCCTGTTGGCTGATTGCTATAGAATTTATACCACCTTGAATTTTCTCTCTCTCTCTCTCTCTTGCTCTCTCTCTCCCTCTCTCTGCAAACAATTCATCATCATCAAATGTGGCTCTTTTTCCTGGTGACTGGGAGTAATGGAGCATGCTGGGTATTATCCACACCATCACTGAGCTGAGCACCCAGCGTAATGGAGGAGCCCTCTCAAGAAACACAGTTATCCCTGTATCTCTCAGGCGATTGCATCTTGTGTGAGTGATCTTCAAAGTGACTCAGGTCTCACCCCTCTGACCTTTTCTTTTCTTTTCTTTTCTTTTTTAGGGTTTGCCTGGAAGCCCTGGCACCAAAGGTGGCATGGGTGCTAAGGTGCGACGCTACTAACTCCCGTTGGTTGCAGTATTTTAGCCACACAAAGTCACCTTTACATGCTGTAGTTTCAAGAAAAAAAACCCCAAAAAACACATCTGTTTCTTTTTATCTGTAGGGTGAGCCAGGACCTAGGGGTATAAGCGGAATGCCTGGTGCTCCAGGTCCTCAGGTATATCAATTCCTGTTTGTTAACTAATCGTTTCCTGTTTATATTCCTGGTGTTTTTTTCTGTTCTAATGGCCCATGTATTTCTTTACAAAGGGTGAACCAGGGCCTCCAGGTGAAGCTGGTATGGCTGGAGTTCCTGGGCCAAAGGTGACAAGTTTCTTTAACTCGCTTTCTTGATGTTCAGACCTAGACTTCTGGATATATATTATACGTACATACTCTAAATGTTAAACATCAACCGAAAATTCTGTTGAGTTCAAAACTAGGCTGAGAATATGACCACAAACTGAACCACTTTTCCTTAACCCTATATAGGGCACTAATTGGAATACTTGGAAATTCAAAACTTAAGCCCTAGAGTGTTCTCGAAAGACTTTATAATACAAGAATTCTGTTTTTTTTTTTTCATTATGTCGCAAATCAACATCAGTAGAGTTACCATATATGGCCAGTGTAGGGTACATAATTTTTTTTACTCAAAAAGATATGAGAAAAAACACATAAAAACTTTTATTTAGGATGGGAGAAATACATGTGCTTCTACGACCTCACAGAGAGGCATAGAGAGACCATTTTGATGTCCATTTAAGCTACCAAACTGGGCTAATTTATAAGTATTTATTTGTTCTTTGTTTGTGTAATGAAAATGTATTAAATGTATTAACTCTCCCTGTCATCACGCTTCTCCTCCAGGGTGACAGGGGCGAGAGAGGACCTGTTGGGCCTCAGGGAATTGTTGGCAAGCCTGTAAGTTGATTTGTTCTTGTTGTTCTTGTTGTATAAATAATGCGCAGATTATTCCATCAGATTCGGCTGTCACATTTTTCCAGTATTAGCATGGTGGACCTCAGAGTTTCTCATTCACAGATCCTTCTTATTTATTTAACAAACCTTCTTACTTCTTACAGGGAAATAAAGGAGAAAGAGGGCCGATCGGTATACCAGGACCTCAAGGCATTATTGGAACCAAAGGCGATAAGGTGAGTGACCAAACCCATACATGTCTTCACATACTAACAGAAAGAGCGCTGAGGAAAATCACGCAGTTAGATGTTGTAGCCATGCAGTGGCACTATTACCCCATGAATGCACAGAGCAGTGCCCTGCTTTTTTTCACCAGAAGATGTTTTCCACCCTTCTGGGTAATTTATGCCCTGGTTTGTCAAATAATTCGCTTCCTCAAAGATGAAATATCTGCCTATGGACACTTTAATGTTTGTTGTCCTTTTATCTGTAATATACTGGCCATTTAATGCAAGCTACTGGGCATCGCCACTGATAATTTAGAGTGGTATCCGGTTAAACAAAGACATTGCGTACAATAAAAAGCTTCTCTCTGAGCCATTACAGCTCGTGATAGATGTCCAATCTGCTTTAACTTCTTTCTGTAGGGATTCCAAGGCAAAGTGGGACCAAAGGGAGACATTGTGAGTAACTGCTCAAAAAAAAAAAGATGACCCTATCTATGCAGCATACTGGAAATCCTGTGTCATAAAATACATTACAACACATAGCGACTGGAGGGGAATTTATCACTGTTTGTCGTGATATAGGGCAATCCAGGAGTAGAGGGATTGGCTGGAGAAAAGGGAGAAAAGGTAAAAATAAACAAACAAACAAACAAACAAACAAATAAATAAATAAATCACACTATATCTGAGAAATTAAGTGCATAGGAATATTTATCTATGAAATAGTAATATAGCAATGACCTATTTTGTCCTAACAGGGTCTGTCTGGTGAACCCGGCCCCAAAGGACAGGTAAGTAGCATGCAACGTAGGAAGAATATCTTTTAATAAAGTTCTAACTTCCTCTGTATTGAGGTAAAATACAGCACAAGAAGAGCAAATTGTTCTAATGTTGTTGCACATAATTATAGTATAAGCGGTAGCATATGAGTGTTGTGGCAAATTACTTCAAGTAGGGATTATTATAGAATAATAATTAGCCACAAAAGTGGTGTGGTCGCACTGCTACCAACATGAAGTTGATCTCCAAGCTCACATCCTACAGTATTTGTTTCACTTCGACCACAGACATTTGCGATAAACTTTCAATTTAATAATGAACAACCGGTCATACTTTGTCCACATGTTTTCTCGCAGAAAAGTGCTGACAGGGTGCTGGAGAGTGCTTCAGGCAGAAACTGGAAACTCATTCCATAAAGTCTCTTTCATTGACTTACTGATAATATGGCTTTCTCTGTCAAATAACATGGTTTCTTTTAAATAAATTTATTGTAAGCCTGAGATTATGTAGATCATCTGCCATACAGTCCCTGTTACACCAGAAACAACAAGTGCATAAAACTCTTACTGTCTGAGCTACCGTTATAGAAAATGAACCATGTTCTAACCAGTACGATTTGAGAACTGAACAGTGCCGTGGTATAAATAACACAACATCTGAAATATCAATCCAGAGTGACCTGTAAGGACAGTCTGCCAATTTGTATCTTTTACTACTCTCCGTCTCTCTGTCTTTCTCTGGTTCTTCACTGACAGCAAGGAGTGAGGGGCGATCAAGGACACAACGGGCCTACAGGTGATCCTGGAAAACCTGGAGATCAGGGTCCGGCAGGTCTTTCTGGACCCCGTGGCACCCATGGAGTGAGAGGTGCACCAGGCATGCCCGGAATACGGGGACCAGCTGTGAGTATCTATCACCCATCACAGTGTAATCTGGCAGTGCAGCACTCAGAGAGAGATTTAATTCAAGAGTAAATATAGACCTGCACAACACGGTTTGATCAGAAACGCATATGATTACTGAGGTTGAAAAATAAATTCATATCCAAAGTTAAGATTTGCTTAAATTAGTAGAGAAAACAGCGTAGCGTGGATAGGCTTGGATAAAGACGATGCAAATACAAATGCATAGTTTGTCTATGAGTGAAATTTCAAAGCAGGTCCAATGAACACATTCGAGCATGATCAGTTCAGTTTGGGAACAGATACCAGCAGTCAAAATATCTGCCACATTGTGAAAACAATGAAAAGCACTTACACAAATGATCTAAAAACAACAGGAATTTAGCCAACTAAATTGATTAAATGAGTCAGTGATTATTACCTGACCAGTGTTATCAATGAATAGTGTTAGCATTGAACACAGTGAGTACCTTTTTCCATGGGGATGGAGACAGAGACTGATGTGGATGATGCTGACAATGACAGATGCTGAAAGTGGTCCCCGGTCACATTTATGCACCTACACATGGGGCGGCAGACCGAGAGAAAGGGGTTATGGCCTCCTCCAAAGAGCGTCTTATCACACTAGTTTAAAATAAGATGTAGAGATGTATGTGAATCTGATTTACATAACTGCCCGAGTTTTAAATGATGTATTTAGTAGTTAGTATCTATGAAATACAGAACAGTCCTTCACAGAGAGAGCCCAGACGTTTGAAATCAATTTGATGTTGTTAATATATTCAGTGAAAACTGACAGTTAAGACAGCACATTCCTACACTAACTCCATCTAATCTGCATATATCACTTTTGTGTTATATGTTATACCTCTCTCTCTCTCTCTCTCTGTCTCTCAAGGGACGTGACACCTCAGATCAGCACATCATCGAGGTGGTCTTGAAGATGCTACAGGGTGAGTGTCATCATTTCTGAAAACGTGAGATTATCCTGTGCTACAAACCAGCTGAGATCAGGACAGATAAAAGAGTACAGCTGGAACATACACTGCTAAAGCCATGCTCTGTATCCATAGAAATGAACTAATGTGAAACTCATCACTCCTGAGGAACATCTTGTCTGCCAAACAGCACGAATAGTGCAGATTGCAGCTATTTTTTTTTTTTTTACCTCTATTTCAGATTGTCTTTTTTTGTCCCTTCCCTCGCTCCCTTGAACCTTCTCAGTTTACTCAGGGTGTGTAAGCTTGTCCTATTTGGATCGAGATGACCACGGCTGACTCATGATAACTTCTGTTAGCCCTTATCATTTCAACGTAATCCTGCCTTTGGCTTTCCATCCCACACACACACACACACACACACACACACACACACACACACACACACACACACACACACACACACACACACA
>JAQMCW010000021.1:5629583-5641721 GCA_030068335.1 Chrysichthys cranchii
ACACACGCACGCACGCACGCACGCACGCACGCACGCACACACACACACACACACACACACACACACACACACACACAGAGATACAGACCTTCTGTCCTTGTGGACCAGTTTCTCCTGGCAGACCTGACGCTCCCTTAACACCAGATTAGGAAAGTACATGAGAGAAAAATCATTATTCAATTTTAATCTTTTATAACCATGCAGATAAAGCAGCTATTTAAGTAACAGTAAAAAAAAAGGAAAAAAACAGGATTAGAACCTCAGCAACAAGAAGCGTGACTTACATCTTTCCCTGCTGCACCATCACTGCCTGGTTCTCCCTGAGACAAATCAAAAGAACAAAAAAAAAAAAACCCATATAAATCTTCAGTTTAAGTGTGAATTTATGACGTTTATAAATAACCATAAGTACAGACCATTTGTCCTGGATGCCCAGGAGCCCCTGGAGGCCCAGGCATTCCTGGCTGCCCTCTCTCTCCAGCCTCTCCCTTGTCACCGTGAATCCCCTGCATGTCAACAGAAGGAGAATCAGTAGGACCATTCTAGAAACATGCATATTATATTATCATCATACGGGCCTATTATTAGCCTGTTAAACAGTCTTGTTTGGCTTGATCACTCACCGTGCCGGGAGCTCCAGCTGGTCCTGGTGGACCTGGGGGACCTGCAGAACCCTGCAGAGAGAATTAAGTAAACATTTATTAGCACATATGTTGTCATTTGTGCTTTTATGGGTTTTGGAAAAAAAAAAAGAAGTAGGCAAGGAAGGCATTGTTCAACAGTTACCAGATGTCCTGGAGCACCAGGTGGTCCTTGTGGTCCTGGTGGACCAGGGTCACCCTGTGGAAATGGACCAGGAGACAGAAGAATACAAATCAGCCATATGAATCATCAGCGGAAAATAAAATCAGTAAAACTTTAGACTCTGAACTTTTTATTCTACTGGGATCCAGAGTCTATTAAAGGAAAAAAAAACTATATTAAAAAATCATATTGATCCTCGCAGTAATATGCTCAGGGTCATTTTTATGTGAGCCTAACAATGTGGAATAAACATAAAATACAATAAAACTAAAAAAAAAAAATTTTAATTGTCATATGACCTCAAACTCCTGTTTGCATTCCCAAATGCGTAAACACACCTGTGACCTGAACTACGGAGTATTGAGTTATACCCACATAAAGAGGATTTTATTTCTGGGACCTCAAACCTTCCAGCCCTGGACATGGCCTTTCCTTTTGCAGTCCTTATTTTCTATCACAATTTTTTCTTCCAGGATCCCAGAAACACTAGTTTTATGTATTGTATTGCAAAATTATGTTGAGAATGACCAATCATAGTTATCAAAAAGTCCCCAAAATCTCTTAATCTCTAGACGCATGCGAGAGAGAGAAAAATGAAGCACCCTTGTCTCAATGCTCACTGCGTTTCAAACCGAAGTGCTTCTTCACTCGCATGACTGATCCATGCTTATGAATATATTTTTCGCAAGCAATTCATGGCACGTTGAGCCATCTTTTAAGGATCACGTTTGCCGATAAAACTTTGCAAGCTTTAGTTGACCATCATCACACTCTCTATTATTATTTAAATGTCATAGTTAATCCTGATCGCCAGATATAGCAGAACTCACCTCAAGTCCTGGTCTTCCTGCTGATCCAGGTGGGCCTTGAGGTCCAACATCTCCCTGGAGGACACACACACACACACACACACACACACACACACACACACACACACACACACACACACACAACTAAGTAAATAAAATAATATAAAATAACACTTCCAAATTGCAGATTGATGACGAATGTATTTAAAGATAAACCAGGAAGAGCAGGAGATTAGTTTATGTGCATTAAAAAAGATTATAAAATGAATAAATCATTTCTCGCCTTTAGTCCTGGAAGGCCTGTATGTCCTTTTAAGCCCTTGAATCCCTGCCATGAGGAAAAGCACCAAATCATCAGCATGTAACATGCAGACACACAGGCGAACAAGCCATCTGTCAAGTTCAAATCCGAATTTTTTTTTTACGGGATTTAATGTCCAGACGTGATGTCCCATTAATTTGCTACTGAGATAAAAGGTTAGAAATGGATGAAAAGATGAAAATCCTCACACATACCGGGATTCCCCTGGGGCCTATAGGGCCATGCAGACCGGGATCACCCTACATGTTGAACAGAGATAATAATAATAATAATACATGTGTCATACAATATAACAAATCATAATTTTGTTATAATAATTTTTAAAAGTTAACCCAAAATCAAAAAGTAAAAAAAAAAAAAAAAAAAAAAAATTGGGAATACTAGTTTATCAATTGAAATAAAACAGTTCAAATAAAATAATAATAACAGACTGACATACTAAATTGACATACTACTAAAGGGACAAGTAAATGTACTATAAATGCCCTAAAATGGAATATGAATAAAAAGAAGACAAAAAAAAAATGATACTTTGAGCTGCATAACACTGTAAGAAAGGGTGTATGATGAATCTTTGAAACAAGCAATGTGACAATGTGTAATTCTGACCCTTAAACCTGGTTTCCCATCTTTCCCATCAAGTCCGTCCATCCCAGGTGCACCCTGCGCACATAGAAACACACACACACACACACACACACACACACACACACACACACACACACACACACACACACACACACAGGCATAAACAAGTGCAAACGAATGACAAAACACATTTAGTTATAGATATCTCCAGGGTAGGGACAGTACAGACTGTACATCTTCACTAAATACTTCCCTAGGACATTGGCTATTCTGTGAAAAATGCAGTGCCATGTCAGACTCACATATGCTACAGTTTCAGAAATTATCCTGGCACCTTTACCTGCAATCCTGGTCTTCCAGGAGGTCCCGGAGGGCCTGTAGATCCCTGTTGACCCTGAAGTCCTGGGCTCCCCTAGAAAAATAGAAATGCCTGATTAAGTTACAGGGAGAGGAAACAGTGAAGACAGCAAGGTGTGGTTGGATGCGATTTTTTATTTCTATTTTTTATAACTATCTCCCTGATAAAGTATCGCCTGACAAAATAAATAATGCCTGTGTATACAGTATGCAAACTAGCATGCCCTTTAAATTGCCCCTCACGTGTTCCAGTGATTCATCATCATATCGTACATCTTCCATTAAGATAAGCTAATTTAATAATACTACTTACTGGATCTGCTTTTGGTCCGGGTGGTCCGGCAGGACCAATTTTTCCTGGGTTTCCTGGAGATCCCTAAACATGTAATTGACTGTTAGTCCCTGGAAGAGCCATAGATGCAATGCAAACACCACCTCAGGAATGTATTTCTACCTGTTGTCCTGGGAATCCTGGTGGTCCTGGGAAACCCTATAAAGAAACAACATAATAAATACAACTGGATTGCCGAAAAACACAGTTTGAAGAACTAGACCTAAAAAAAAAAAAAATAAATAAAAAAAAATCAAGAAAATGTAAATAATGAGAAGTCTTTTTTAAGAAAAAAAGCTGGTTGATGCAAGTTGTTTCAGGGATACGGTAGTACCTGATCTCCCTTTGGTCCCAGGGGTCCTGTCATTCCCACTTCTCCTTTGGGACCCTACATACACACAAACATCTTTACATGGAGCTTGAATAAAATATCCAGCAGTTGTTTATGTGCGTACAGAAAACTGTATAGAGGTAAGAAGCAGCCATGTTTTATCATGCAGTTAGTGAGAGTGCTTTCTTACAGCTGGGCCTTGTGGTCCATGTTGACCTGGAAATCCTGGTGGGCCCTGAAGGTACAAAACAAAGATGAGTGACCGACTTCACAGGTCTTCTGGAGTGAAGATTATTAAATACCACAGCACTTTGGATTTCTCACACCTGACTGGTGTTGATTAATCTTCACAATATATAACAGTGACTCTGACAGCTACAGTTCATACAGGTGCATACTTACAAAAGTTTCTATAGTTATTATACTTATTCACAGGGACTTGAATAGGTATTCTAGGTCATGCAAAATTGATGAAAAAAAAATAAAATGCAAAGAAAAAAACCGAACAAATAATAAAACATATTTGATGTTATGATATGATGGAAATTTCTATAAGGGACTGCTTTCACAATTCTTACTCATTAGACTAGTGAAAACACAAATATTCTTACTGATTCTCCTTTCTGCCCTGTGGTACCTGGGCTTCCTCGTTCTCCTTTAAGCCCCTGAAGCAACAGATGTAAGAATATGTTAGTCAGATAATCAATAATCGATCTGTTTGGGACATGTGCAACTAACTTGCAGCAATATTTAATATAACAGCATTAATATATGATATCTAGTGACATAAGCTCAGTCAGGGAGTAGATCTACTTACTGCAAGGCCAGGTGGTCCCATGGTTCCTGGGTAACCAGGAATTCCAGGCGGACCCTTGAAAAAATGACGAAACAAAACAATAAGATGATCTAAATCAGGGGATGGCAAGCCGAGCCATGGAGGGCTGGTGTGGGTGCAGGTTTTTGGGGTGACCTCTTAATTAGCCAGTAATAAAGCAGTTTAGAGCTGTGGGAGGAGTCTTTCTGAATTGTTAATAGAAAGGTCATCCCAAAAACCCGCCCCCACGCCGGCCCTCCATTATTCGGCTTGCCCACCCCTGATCTAAATGAACTATATAGATTTATCTATAAAACACATGTAGGAATAGCCAATTTCCAATACATTTATGCAACTAGAACACGATAATAATAGATCTACCTGTTCTCCTTTCAGTCCCGGAAGTCCAGATTGTCCTCTCTCACCTTGTTGACCCTATAATTTGTTAAAAAAATAAAAAAATTACGAAAGGATTTGTTTTGACATTTCTAGGAATCTGAATGAAATCTGAAGCAATTCTTCAACCATAACTTTTCCACTAGTTTGGCTTGTGGGAATTTGCCTTTGTGAGACCACGCTGAAATAACACCATGTATATATAGGTAAAACAGTGCTGTAATGCGACCATCAACCACAGTTTAAAAGCGGCTGTTTCCGGCTCTCTCAGATAGCTTTGCGTTCTGCATCATGATTTGAGAGGATTATAATGGCATCTTGCCATTCAGATCTCATTTTTGCGGGGCTCGGTGCTAATGTGCTGCGCTGAATTCTGTCACCATCTCATTATTTACTTCCTAAGCGAGACCTAGTAATGGGGTGGATGAATTATTGATCCCTCCGCCATGTATTCCATGTAAACAAACAAATGATGCAAAGATATTACCTTTATTATCACAGGAGCCAGAATGCACCTATTGGCTATAGCATAACGAAAGATAGGTGCACCTGAACTGAATACTGGATAGTGTTCTCCATCAAAGGTCTTCCTGCACGGATATATCATTAATGGTTTTATCGATAAGAGCTTACTGTGCAATGACTTGTGCAAAGATATCAACACGAAGCTCCTAAGTGCTTATAGTCATCTCCTCATAACAGATCTGTTCTAAGCCACGATGAAGTTGAAACAGCTGAAAAAGTCGCAGGCTGGTTTGTAATAAAGTGGAAGACATAGTGAGTTGGAAAGTGTGTAGCTCTTTCGGGGATGTGCGGGCTATTGATCTAAGCGGTCCAACAGGTCAATGTTTAGGTTGCATGCAATACTTGAATCTATTCTTCACAATGCAGAAGGTGAAATGAAAAACCCTAAATGGCTGTGTTTTTGACAGTTTCGCTTTCTTGTAATCTAAAAGCTTGTTGACGAGACACCTAGAGGCTAGGCAACACTGCCAATTTGCATATCAATGCCATAGAAAATTTCAGTGCAGGAAACAAGAATCTTCAACATCCCATATTTCTTGCTTCGCTCTGCTAAAGGAGAAAAGTCATGCCAGCAAATTTCAAACATTTCAATGTCTATTGATGTAAATGAAAGAGTGCAGATAGAGCACGCGTCACAGCGGGTCACAATGAAAGCAGAATCCATGCTGGCTTAAACTGCACTTATTTCTCAAAACTCAAGTTTCTGCTAATACAAAACATTCAGAGAAGGATTACAAGTAGTCTGCTAGCAACCCACACAACTTCGTGTTTTTCACGAACACAATGGTTTTCCTCTTTTGGACTTTGATTACTGACACCGCAGGGAAGAATCACTGAACAGGAATGGAAGGAACTGGTGTATAGGGGTGCCTTTGTGACGAGTGCACTACACTTACAGGGAGTCCAGGGGGGCCTTGAGGACCAGGGAAACCAATGTTACCCTAAAAAAAGAGAGAAGTTTAGAAAGAGAGATGATTAAGAAAAACACTCAAGTGATAAAACCTAATTTGATATGAACAAGGCGGACGGGGTATCGCAGACATTATCCTTTAAATAGTCCTTACTCAAGTGTCCCTTCTTCGTTCATTGCACATTTAATGTGAAACACAAGAGGGCTCTGTGGTCTCACTGCAAAAACCAGTGGCTGTTTCCTCTATTTTTATTCTTCCCAATAGAAAACAGGCAAACTGAAACAAACTGGCCTGCGTAAACAAGCAGAGTGCACTGGGACTAAATGTTAATGGCCAAATCGAGGCATGAAGAGCACTCCAGCGTCCGCTCCACTTCTAAAACAAGAACGATTTTGCTCTGTAATGACACAGATTTCCACCATCTGGTCTTTGATAAGCGTAGAGGAGACGGAGATATATTCATTATTTCGGAGAGAGACAGACTGAGATAACAAGGAAAGAAAAGATTATATAGTTGGCTGCCGTCAAAGTCTTCAAAATCAAAATTACAGACTTACCGGCATTCCCGGAAGACCAGCAGGACCCTTTTCGCCCCTGTCCCCCTAGAAGACAGAAATTGACATACAGCATGGTACCATATATTAACAAGTGATACAATATTTACAGATTTAAATACAGTATAAGAGGGATGCCCAGTCTCTTTGCTGAAAACATCCAGCATCCCTAGTTCTAAGACTGAAATTGTTACATGTTAGAGCTGGTGAGAAAACGGGGCTGTTTGGGACAGTGACCATGAAAACCTCATCATTAAAGAAGCTTAGCAAGAAAACAGATACTTCGCAGGTAGTTTACAGCCTGTTAATAGTTAAATGCTAACAGCAGGCTGTATCAGTGCTTTGAGCCACCACAACCTGCTGGCTAGAGTGCCTGAGGTTAAGAGGGAATAACATGGTTGATAGCCTCCCCCAGTATACCTCCACTGTCCTGTTGTTGCACTTGCTATGTTACCTGAAACACTGCATTACCCCAACACCTCTGCTGTACCATCCTAGAGATGAGCATGCCTCTGGCTTGAAAAACTGGTCATAGCTAACATAATACGGTAGGAAATGACATTTTCTCTGCAAACCACTCTTTTTCTCCACCATTTCAAGTGTATCCACTACTTTGGCATTGACCATTTTAGGGAAGCAGTCCATGGTTTGGACATTCCCTGTGCTGACTCTGCTGTGATGTCAATCAGTGCACATGGCTGCAAGACAGACACTGATTTTGAGTCCAAATTGACAAAAGTGCTGCATTTGAAACAATTTATCATAAATGCCCTTGTCCGATAAGCCAAGAAAGCAATCAGAGTTTCTTTCAACGTGTGTAGGAGACATTACATCATATGTGGTAGATGGGCATCAGAAATTAGCCTCTACCAGGATGCATACATTGCTTCCAGGCTGCAAGTTGCATGCACTGCAACAACAGGGGTAACGGTCACCTTAAAAATGGTTGGGGTCTAGATTGGATAACATACTGATGTGTAGCTTATAGCACCCATGGTTCTCTTATGAATGATGAAGGTCATAAAAGATTTCATTGTGATACAAAGTAAAGACTACATGGAGAGCCTTATAGGAGGCTTTAGACGTTCTACAATGCTAACTTGTTTAGAGTAAAACAGCTAACATGTTGGATAACAAGCAGCTTGTCATTCTGCCACTCTGGTGAGGTTTTTATGACATTGCCTCACTTTAGCCATTTTGCATTGGAACAACCACTCTGATCTGTTGCTTCTGACCCCTCTGTGAATGAGCTGATCGAAACCTTGCTTCTGGCAGTGGGACACCAAGGCCAGGATGCAGGGCTGCTATCTTCCATTATGGTTTATGGGTGGTGCCAAGTGTGGATGGCATAGTCTGTGCTGCCGGACACATTCAATTCAACCCATATGTGCCAGGGTAGGTGTTTGAAACTGTGGCCAAAGAGTCCTTGGGAAAAAAAACACAGGTCTGAGAAACTAGAAACCAGCATAGCCAAATGGTCTGTCCACATGGGACCCTCAAGTTTGCCACTCTGCTTCAAGAACTTTTTGCCCTTTTGGACAAAGGCAAGAACAAGGGTTCTACTCAACTTTTTTCCTAGTTCAGAAGAAGGACAATGGTTTCCATCTGACTTAAGAGAGCCAAATTGAACACTGGTCTTTTGTCTGATTTGAGAGGGCTGACTTGATTCCAAAAAGCCACCCTGCATGTTAGGTCTATCAGTTGTCTTTCATGCCTTGCAGCCACACACCTGGTTCATATCAGTGGATCTGCATGTATCTCTATCTTCCAATACCTCCAGAGTACAGAAGCTTTGGGAGGTTTGCCTTCCAAGCATAGATATTCCGAAATCAAAATCTTACCCATCATGTCTATCACTATGGGTGTTACCATCTGTAACATTATGTTACCAGGTCTGTTCTCACACACATTATGATGCTGTCTCCCTGTGATGTCAGAAAAAAACTGGTACTAAACTAGGCCACATGATTCATCACTGTGATGCTAAATTCATTGAGAATGCTAGTCACCCTGTCAACCCAAGGTGTTGCAGACATTATCACACTTGCCAACAAAATTTGGGCAGGCCTCTATGTGCAATGACAACTCCTATAGAACAGCATCTGCACCCACACTTGGCGTCCCAAATATGGGAAATTTGGCAGGGCACATGTGGGCCTCTTTGCTGATGCCAAATTGACACACTCTTGACTGTGCTTATCTCTAGCTGTGCTCAACAATCTGCTAGGTCAGGACTCTCAAACTAGCCTCGATGTATACTATATCTCTTCTAGCTCTTTCATGGATTCTGCCTACAAGGCACACAATTCTACAATCAGACCACTGACTTGTAGTAGAGTAGTCCACAGAGAAGTCCTTTTTATGGCCTCAAAATGACCGACAAGACCTTGGTGTTCACTGTTGCTCTCACTGTTGGATGGAACACCTTGGTAGATTCCTCCGTGAACACATTTGTTGCCCCAAATAGATAGAATGATTTGGAACCCTCTGCCAATTTAATCGCACTTAGGGTTTGGCGCCTTGCAGTGAAAGCAGGTAGAGGACTGTGACCTATCAGTTCAAGAGACACTCCTGGACACAAAAGATCTTAGTGCTCAAAGGAAGAATCTGTTCCATGAACAGTATACACTCTAACATCCAGTGCAGTTCCAAGTTTCTAAAGTACTAGCCTTTCTACAGGGACTGCTAGATAGTCCGATGTCCCAGGCTACATCAAATGTCTATGCGGTGGCCAATGCAGCACATTACAACATGCTTCCCAATAACTTGTCATGGGATTTCACCCTTGTACCAGAGTCTTCATGTAATGGGTATGAGTATCTTTCCCATTTCCCATACCTTTCACTCCTAAGGTGAGCTGTTTCCAATACCCCTGGTAGTTAGATGGGATGAAATAACTGTGGTTCTATGAACACCTGATGGAATGCAGGGTTCCCAGGTATTTAGAATCTGTGCTTATCTGGGCAATGTTGACTATATGACAACAGCATTTATGCTTTATGGAATACTATGTGATACAGGCACTTTGTGTGTGTTTTTGTGTATGCATAAGCACAAGAAGGTATCCAGGTGATTGTGTCTCCCTTTGTTTCTCCCTTTTATCAGACCACAGTTATGTATGTAACACAAACACGTAAATGTAAGCTAATTTCAGTCGTTACTGTAACCATGCGGCTGGGCCAATAGGTACCTCTTATCTGTCCGTTGAGAATTCTTGATGGGTTTGTGACACCGTAGCACAACTGCAAAACTGAACCAAATGTTGGACTGTTAACATGCTCTATTGAAGAATTAAACCAATAACTGGGCTTATATGACAAGACGGCCATAATGAAGTCTTAACTAGCGAATAAAATGATCTAACCTACTCAACCTTGCAAGTGTAAATATTTTAGAGGCCGGTACAATTGACTTTAGGATGTTTTTGAACATGGCAGATGTTCTAGTGGAACAATTGCAGTCTAGCATTTGGGAAAGAGGCTAAATCCCCAGGGATAGGGCAGGGCACCTATGAGATATAACAATAAGAGAACACGAACAGTACATCATATTATTGATAATAAATACCCACTGTCCTGCAAAAAATGTGGACAAGTTTTGAAAAAAAGTGGCCATTTCCTCACCGGATCTCCTTTAATTCCGGGTTGCCCTGGGATTCCTGGTGACCCTGGCACACCTGGACAAGGACCATTGTTGACATTCTAGAATAGATTAAACAAACACAGGATGCTACATTATCTTGACATAAGGATGTACTGAAGCAAGTTATGCATCATATGATGAAAGAAGATGTGTTTAAAGATAGTGTCTCGACTGTTTTAGGTACGCTCACAGGCCTCAGTGGTTCCTCTTCCTGCAGCCTCTCGAGACACTGAAAAAAGTAACCAGGGAATGTATTACAAGCTCATTTGTATGCATCTGTAAATAAAATGAACCTGCACAACAGTACATCAAGGGCTGTGTGACTAGAAGCTAATTTGAATGTTTACTTGGCAGTCGGTTGCCAAAAAAGAAGCTTCATATCAGTATTTGCATGATATGTGGCCATGATTATGCGGGATATTGCACCTTTCCGAGTCTAATAACAAAAAAGAAAGTTAACTCGTACATTCTTTTGAGGACAAAAAAGGGACTAAAAGTGGAGCGATGCTACAATAATTTTTTTTCCAGCATGAAATAAAGTGTACATTAGAATCACTTTAGTATCACATTCACATTACAAAGCGTATACTCAGGTTATTTTGATTACAGTGCATGAAATATGTGTTAATAATGGTGATTGTCATATGATGACAGTGTCTTATGCAATATACACATGCTTTCAGGAGGAGGATTAGCATGTATCAACAATCATCTATAAGAGCAATCAATAATGGAGCCTTTAAAATACAGACTTACAGTTATAATTCCATGAAAATAACAGAGCTGGCCTCTGGGAAAAGTACATCCAATATTACAGAACAGTGAAAAAAAAAAAAAGTACAATAAAAAAAAAAAATACACTTACCTTCTCACATCCATCTAATGAAATAACACCAGGCTTGCCAGAATCTCTCTTCTCAGGCTTAATGTCAGGTACACCTGGCACGCCTGGCAAGCCTTTGGAACATTCGTCACAGTCCGTCTATGGTAGAGCACATGCATGACACACATACAGCCACTGAAAGGTACTTACACTGCATCTTTTTAGAAAACAACATACAGCAAATAGAGCTATTTGTGAGGAAAAGTGTCTAGAGTGGCACTGAGGCACGCCCATGGGAGTATTTTATTCATTACACAGTTCAGCAAGCGTGAACTGAAACCAAATAAAATGCACCCATATAATATTAGCTTTGAGACCAAAAGAATCACTAGTACTGCAGAGCATGACGAATGGATTGAGCTGAAGTTTAAGATGTGCAAACATTATTGGCGTTAATGCATGAGTGACCAGTGACCCTATGACATGAGATGAATAATTACTTTTGGTCACTCAAGTTTCTGCTTGCTGAGAGTAAAACGCAATTAAGGCACTAAAATGCTAAACTATTCAATGTTAAAAAAGTGACAATTTTTTGATATATTACTTATACCACAGTGTTGCTGAATTTTCAAAGCTGATTGCTCTGTTTATGTTGATTAATTTCCCCTAACAGCATGGCTGGGGGAACTGTTCCTGCTATAAATTAACTGCTAGGTTCATATTAATACAGCACGCTGTTATGTTCAGAGTAACAGCTCATTTACTGGGACTTGGTACGGTAATTGTATGGTTGGAATGGTTAAAGCCCTCCATAAAATCTAATAGCACAAAATTATAAATGTGTTGTTATTTAACAAATAATCATTAATATCATGATATTAATATTATATTATAATACTAATACATTTTTATAAACAAACAAATAAATAAA
>JAQMCW010000021.1:5667697-5680040 GCA_030068335.1 Chrysichthys cranchii
AAAAAAAAAAAGAAATACAATGAAACTAATGAAAAAGAATTAAA
Organism: Chrysichthys cranchii; assembly: GCA_030068335.1. NCBI lineage: Eukaryota > Metazoa > Chordata > Actinopteri > Siluriformes > Claroteidae > Chrysichthys > Chrysichthys cranchii. Next base: position 5,667,742 of record JAQMCW010000021.1, read on the forward strand.
AAAAGAGAACACTGGAGATACACTGCACACTAACATACACATGTAAAGAAAAGCTGTAGTGCATGAGACCTAATATGATTCGCTTTCCATTTATCTATGCCCATGTCTTCCTCCTAAAAAAAACAAGTTTTTCTCAGGAAAAACATAACTCACCTGTTCTCCCTTCTGTCCAATTCCTGGCTCCTCTTTTCCCCCCTTCAGCTGCATATTCTGAGGGCTGAAACTACCACCAGTCGTGGGGCACATAGCACACGGCTGGCCCTGACAAGGACAAAACAAGACAGATGGGTTTGGGAACCTAGCCTGAGCATTTCTGCCTGAACAACAGAGAGATGCTTCATCTTTACGCTGTAATTCTGCAAAAGTCCAAACTCACCTTCTCCCCTTTGGCCCCCTGTAAGCCTCGCTCTCCCTGTGAAACAAACAGTGATGAAACATTCAGTTCTCTGCAAAAGCAGGAAGAAGAAAGACGGAGGACACAATGGGCATGCACAGCTTGTCAAAACACACTTTCGGCAGTGTGTCAAGTAAGCGCTAGGTTTTGATAAATGATTTAATAACAGTAGTTCTTGGAGGTGAACTTAAGACTTTTAGACCTTGTTGGATAGGCGTGCTTGCTTGAAGCTTTTGGGCCTGCTGTAATAATAATTTCATACAGCACAATGCATCTAAGCGCACAACTTGAGAAGCATATCATTGTGTAAATTTATACAAAAAGGAAAGATCAAGCTTCCTGTTAAAGAAGTAGACACGGACTGTCCACTTTATTAAGAACTCCTTGGCATTCATGCAGTTCGGCAATTAGCCAATCATGTGGCAGCAGCACAATGCAAAAAAAATAAAATAAATCATGCAGATACAGGTCAAAAGCTTCACGTAATGTTCACATCAAACACAAACGCTCCATGGTGTGTAAACTCTAGAGATCCAGGAAGATCAGCAGTTTCTGAAATACGCAAACCAGATCATCTGGCCCCAGCAATCAAGCCATGGTTAACGTCACAGAGATCACGCTTTTGTTCCCATTCGGATGTTTGATATGAGCATTATGTGACGCTCTTGGTGTTTGTCTGCGTGATTTTATGCCCTGTGTTTCTGCCACATGATTGGCCGATTGGATAACTGCAGCAATGTGCAGGTGTTCCTATTAAAGTGGAAGGTGTAGGTGGAAGGTATATAGTTTTGTCATATCGCATATATTCATACACACACACACACACACACACACACACATATATATATATAAATATTAGACATATGATGATTATCTTAGTCGGTTATCTTTCTAGATGCAATCTGACATTATGCTTACATCTTACAACATAGAGAAATTTTTCATTCGTCATAGATGCATTTGGCAGAAAAAATTAGCTCTGTTATTAAAACCTGTAGTTGGCCACACCTCTATTCAGAATCACGTAGCTCCACCTCCTCTCCTTACAAGGCAAGTCACAAGACATCACTTCCTCAGATGGGAGTGTATATATTTGAATGTTTTTTTTTTTTTTTTTTTTAATTATTGCAGTATTTTCATGCTCTTAACAGGGGCAAAGCACTAATTTAATTGGGGACATTCAAACCCGAAGCAAAACAAACCTTTTCTCCTGAATTTCCATCTTTCCCTGGAGAGCCCTGGAAGGAGAAAAAGAAAAAAAAAAAACCTTCACACCAGTCCAGTCTCTCCGTGATGGCATTGCTCTCTTGATTACTGATGACACTTTACACCCATGTTTCCTCTCTCTCTTTTGACATTTATCTATCACTCCTGTCCTTCCTTGCTCTCTCCATCTATCCTCCCCTTCTTCCCCATGCCCATATCTGACTATGAGGAATTGACTCTGACTTTATTGCAAATGGTTACGGAGAAAATGCACACCATTGTCTTATGGTGGGCCAAGCAAGACTCTTATTTGGCAGAATGTATCCTTCTCACACAGTGGAACAGACAGTGAGACTAAATAGGTAAAAAAAAAAAAGAAAAAAAAAGGAAGAAAGATGGAAGAGCTGAAAGCACACATTGCGCTGCGAAGATTTCATCTCTGCCTCCTCGAGTGTCATGAAAGGGGGGGAAAAACCTGCTGCTGTTGACAATGGAACAGGGGTTTTGTTTAGAGAAAAATCACCAGGCCTCAACAGATGAGTTATAAAAATGCTCCCAGTGGCTATAATTATGTGAGATAGAATATGATTATGTGGCTTGGTTGGTGGCGAGTTGAATAAGGGCATCGTTACTCATTGGATATAAACCCAGCAGGCTTGAAGCATCGTTCCATCGGTTCAGAAAGTAAAAGCCAAAAAAAAAAAAAAAAAAAAAAAAAAAAAAAAAAAGAGGTGAGGATTGCCTCCCACAAGGTAACCTAACTAAAAAAAATAGGGATGTGAAAGAGGAGCATGCCGAGGCAAGATAACACACTGACTTATTGCAGTCCATAGAGAAGTCCTAGAATTCAGACAGCAGGACTGGGGCACTTCATTGTACTCTTTTTACCATTTCAAAGGGTAATAAAAATAGCTAGTGCTCGTGGGAGTTTAGGATTTCGCATCAATTCACACATCTATACTTCAGGATCATGTCAGCGTAACAGGTTTTACCATGCTGTAGGTGTGAATGACAGACAGAGATTTAAACGCTGCGCCCCGATTCCAGAGGACCTAGACGAGACTAGAAAGATCTACAAGATTAAAACAGGCACCTAGATTTCCTAGAAATTACCAAATAATCTGTTTGTATGAAAGCACGAAGAGACACATTCAGATTTTTTATTAGTAGAAATGAACTTACAGGCAAACCCTGGTCTCCTTTGCCTGGTGTTCCGGGTTCTCCTTTGGGACCAGGCTTTCCCTGAAGGACTGTGGTTTCACGCGAATCCTTTGGAAGCACTGGGCAAACTTCGCATGGTTCACCCTTAAATTGGCAAGGAATTACATTTAGAAAATATACAAATAATCCAAAAGGTTTATAAGGTATGTGCTGTTTCCCCACATACAGCATAGGCATATGCGCAACCCTCGTAGGTGAACTGGTGACTGCCTAAGTTTATTACGTCTACATTTTATTTTTTAATCTGTCCTGAGTAAACAATGAGTGATGTTTGCAATTTTATAGAGACATGGATGAAGCTCGGGGTCAGGGAGAGGAGACGTAAATAAGGGAGAGGAAGAGCGAGGCGAAGCCTAGAAGCAAAGCCAGATGTGGCTTGCACATTTCGTGTACACGGAGTTGAGAGGAGCATTCGTTTCTACTGTAACTGCTGTGTGAAGAATGGATTTTAATAGGATTCTTCTGCTTCTGATTCTTCTGGAGCTTTATGGCTCCAACATTACCTCTCTCAGTAGAATAAACCACTTTAATGGAGTCCCACAAGACATTTCCACCAATATATAAAGGTATTCAAATCAATGTTTCACAGTGCTGGTGATATGGGATGGGATGTCACTCTGAAAGCTCTTCAAGCTCCTATAGACTGTTTATAACCAAACTGAGCCTGAGCTGTTAAGAGTCGTACAGCTCCCTGTCCAGTTTATCAGGAGCCGAAAACACTGATATTAAAAGCTACTAGTACACCTTGTTTCTATTAGTGTTTCGACTCTTGCATGAGTATCATACATTTAGAAGTTCACTTAGACTATCATGGTTGGAAGGCCAGAAAGGTTTCACTTGCACCCAGACGCTATGAGGCAACTCCGTCTCTTACGGTTGGTCTACTAGATTAACTTGATTTAAAAAGTACAATCAGAGGGAATGTTTGTTTACAGAACACTGTCGGTTTAATGAATCCGAAGGATATCGATTTAACGCAGAACTTCACCAGAATAAAAGCTAAATTTTATACAACAATTAGTCCTGGTCCACCAATTTGACTGCTCGAGCGGCGTTCCAAGATATAACTCGGATATTTTGCAGTAACAGCACGGCAATGGTTCGTTGTGCGTATCACTCCACTCTTTCGCCATGTAAGATTCCACGTCCTAATTCGAAACAGTTACGACGGTAATGTCTGCGATATGAGCAGCGGGCACGACAAAGGATACTTTTCAAAAACACGACTTAAAATACGAAAGCTCGTCAGATGAAGAGGAAAAAGAAGAAGGGAGGCTAGTTTTTACCGGAAGCGTCTTTAACAGGAACGTACAAACCAATGTGAGCTACCTAGCCAGCAAGCCGAGATGCCTTAAAATGAGTGTGGATTCTTCAGGATCTAGTTTCGCTCGCAGAACAAAAATAAACAGAACGTTTGGACATTTTTGTGACTTAAATGCCACTTATTCGGGATTACTTTCTTTTAATAGAACTTTTATAGATCCTTTTGCTGTATAAAAGCAAGATCTGCTATTTTTTTAAGCAAATGTGCAAGGAATAAACACAATAATTACTATTTAACTATTGTTTTGATGTGAAATCTCGAACACGGACAGCGATGGAAAGAAATGCAAATAAATGTCTCAATGAGAGATGTGGGAGAAAGCTGACAAGGTAGATCTGAGTCTGGGTCTTTGTAATATGTACTCAATCAACTCCTACTCAAAATATCTGTAAAGATATGCATATGCACGCCATATTTTTTGGATATGGTGTAAACAAGATTTATACAAACGGCACGGTGGCTAAGTGGTTAGCACTATCACCTTACAGCACGAAGGTCCTAGGTTCGAGCCCCAGGTTCGACATGGGAGCCTTTCTGTGTGGAGTTTGCATGTTCTCCCCGTAACCGCATGGGTTTCCTCTGGGTACTCTGGTTTCTTCCCACAGTTTAAAGACATGCTTTCGGGCTCATGGTAACTGGCTAAAAAAGCTGTTGTGGTGCACCTGCCTATAAAACCGATGGGCAAAGTTAATAAAATAAATGCCAAAAGAAAAAAAAAAATTGAATAAAAAACAAACAAAAAATTTTTAAAAAATAAGTAGAATGATAAACAGCGAGATCTAACAGTGTGATGTGTTTAATAGCTCGTTACAGTATTGGCTCACCTTTTCACCTTTGGTACCACCCGGGCCACTTGGACCCTGCAAACACCCAAAGCACATCATTAAACATTATTAAACAGCGTGTGCTCATTAGCGTTTTCACTTCCACTTAAATCTCCTTGTAAATTATAATTATACAGATAATAGCAATAGTGGAAGTCGCATTAAATATTGTGCTGCACCGACAGCGCACAATCAGTCCCCCGGGAATAATAACGAGTTGGAAATAAACTTCTTTACATAAAAGGATCATCAGACTTACAGGATCACCTGTCGCCCCATCCTTCCCAGGTATCCCAGAATCCCCCTGGAACAGTGAAACAGGCATTACTTTGATCACACGCAGTTCTTTGAAAGGTCTCATGATGAAGTCTGCTTAAAAAAAAAAGCACCAATAGTACTTCAGTCTAACAAATTCTTCAATAATCACTCAAATTTGCTTTCACTCACTGTGTCTCCCTTTGATCCAGGTAGGCCTGGGATCCCCTGAGTAAAAATAAAAAAGAAGGAGAAAAAGAAGGCAAAAAAAAAAGCCAGAGTTACTATAATAAAGATAAATCTCTATGAGTGTCATCCATCATTATTCCCAGGGGTCCAGAAGTCTTTTACTTTCATCAGCCATTGAAAATGAACGCAGTGCAATGTAAGAAACGGATTGCGCGATTGATGCTAATTCCGACTAAAGCATGCGCAATAATTAAGTATAATGAAGCTGAATCGATATCAGATGCTAGTTGTTAGCTGGAATGACAAAACATTACAGTATGTGTTTCAAAAGCAGGGAATAAACTTGCAGGAAATGCTTTGTTGATGCCTTGCTGACAGGAAGCCTACAATAACATAAATAACCACTTGTTACAAACGTAGTATGCAGAAAAGCATCTCAGAATGCACACTGCTTTAAAGCAGGTTCCAATCGTATTAGCTACAAATGGGAAACGAAGGCTCCAAAGGACACTGGGATTGGACAGCTGTTTGGAGAAAAGTCATTTAAATTGATGAATCTTGACTTGCAGATGATGAAGTCAGAATTAGACATCAAAAGCAAGAAGCCATGGCCCTAACCTGCCTTGGGTCAACAGTTTAAGCTGGTGGTGGAGAAGGTGGGTGTACTGGTGTGGGGAATGTTTTTGGGATCCCGTTTTACTCCTTTATTAATCGAGCATCATTTGAATGCCACAGCATAGCTGAGTATTGCTGCTAAACATGTGCAACCCTTTATAACAAAACTTTACCCATCTTGTTCTGGCTACTTAATAATGATGTGTTCAGTATGTACTTCAATGGCATTCCTAGGCATCAGATCTGAATCTAATAGAGGTCCTTGGTGGTGTGGTGTGGTGTGGTGTGGTGTGGTGTGGTAGAAGAGCTGCATGAATGTGCAGCGGACAAATCAGCAACAAGTAATGCAATCATGTCAGCATGGATGAGGAATGCTTCCAGCTTCAGGTAGGATCCATGGCATGTACAGTAGAACTGAGGCTGTTCTGAGAGTAAAGGGAAGGTTCTACCCAGGATCGCTGTGGTGCTTCGAATAAGGTGACCCATTCGTGTAATCAATTAAAAGTGTTTTATTAGTTTTTGAAAAGAAAAAAAAAAAATCAATACAGGTAGTCCTCAAGTCCCGATGGAGATGTGTTCCGCCAAACTCATCGTAAGTCGAAAATATCGTACGTTGAACCACTGTGTTGAATCACTTAGCCTAGCTTAGGTATCTCAGCCTATCTTAGCCTAGCTTAGCATAGCCTACTCAGGAGTCTTTTCCTGTAGAAGACATGCTTTTGAATTAAAATTAGCTCTTGAAGCACACAAAAAAAACACGCTGTAATGCACTATACAGTACAGTGATACAAAAGGCAACTTCGTGAGTTGCAAGAGTGAGGCATCGCGCGAGGCGAGTGATCCGGGCATCGTCCGCGTACTTCTGAGTGTCGTCTGAACATCCGTGTATGTCATACGCTATTACGCGGCCTGCCAGTGATGCCTGCCCGTGAATTTGAAATATTTTCTTATTAACTTTGTAACTTCGAAAAATTGTAAGTCGGGCCGTGGTAACTTGGGGAGCACCTGTATGTAACAAAATGATCAATCCCGAGAATAAAATACCAATGTACAGATATTTGATTAAATGCTTACAGGTCTTCCCGGTGTGCCAATGCCAGGAGGTCCAGGATGCCCTGGTAGGCCTGGTTCTCCTGCAAGCCCTTCTGGACCAACAGACCCTGGGTTTCCCTTTTAAAATCATTCAAAGCAAATATTTTATATGCTACAGTCTGAAATGCAAAGTGTAAAATCAATCTTTCCATGTTAAAAATCGATTGCAGTGGATCAGTCGGCTTTACCTTCTGCCCTTTAGGACCCACAATGCAAATAGATCCGGCGCGGCCCTAAAACAAAAGGCAGAGTGTTACACCCCTTCGCATTCCACCAGCGATGGACACAGCTGCCAAAATGCTCCTGACGTTATCTATTCGATCGAAAACAATCAGCGCATCAGCAAAGGTTGCTATAACCAGACAAACAATTTCGAAGCAGAACGAATTCAAACTGTAAGCACGCACTAAGCAGTGAATCTGTTGGCGGACTCGTTTCCTGGAAAAAAAAAGAAAAAAGATTAGGGTGTTTAAATCTTGCTTAATACGCTCTGACTCTCTATTTAAAAGAATCAATGGAGGAGAATTGATTTACGGGCCTTTGTTGGTCTAAGGTAATCTATGAGGCATTAAGGAGATTTAAGTTCTAAAGAGATCTCGCAGAAGAGGGAACCGGCAGCAGCGAGCAGCTTAAAGGGAGTGTAATTCCTTATAAGGCTTTTAAAAAGCTGTGTACTGTGAATGTATGGATTTTAAAGACCGCGGAAGAGCCGCTTGTGTGTACACGCTTAAGTAGCAGCAAGGTACGTGGAGAACAATTACCCTAAACATGCAATTATTTTCAGCGAAAAAGGCAGGGCGTTCGAAATCAAGACTTATTAATGTAGATTCTCGACATACATCTTTGCCTGGACTTCCTGTGAGACCTGGGGATCCGAGCTCACCCTTCTGTCCTTTATCTCCCTGAAAGTGAAAAAGAAAAGGATGAGTTGAAATTAAATAGTGAGAGAGAGAGAGAGCGAGAGAGAGTGAAAAGCTCTAGGCTTTGCCTTTTAGCTAACTGATCATTTTAATAGCTCCCCTGAACTTTAAGGAGGTAGGAATTCAATGAACCGTAGCATCCACCAGACGTACACAAAGAAGAACAGGCGCGAGACCATTAGTGCTTTATTTTTCACCTTAATTCCTATGGCCGCCTCCCAGTTTCCAGCCAGACCCTGAAATATAAGTGAATAAGAAACGGTTGAATCAAAGGGTGGAAACAGGATCAAGACATATCCTTTGGCTCAAGCAGAACCTCTCAAACAACCCATTGATCTCACATGAGCGCACACTCACCGACTCGCCTTTCTCTCCCTTTTCCCCCTTCACTCCTTGTGGACACTACAAAACAAGCAGAAAAAAAACAAAAAAGAGAAAAAAAAACCTCCCGTCTGTCCTGACGTCCTTTAATTATACAACAATCAATAGTGAAATTGAAAGGAAAACTGTGAGGGAATGTGAGGAACGTACTCGACCGGGAACTCCGGCTCCGGTGCAGTCCAGACCCTGCAGATGGATTAAAGGATCACTGCATAGGGGTATAATATAATCCTCTTAAGAGGTATTCTAATGGTTCTGACCAAAAAAAAAAGCAGCACAAAGTCAGTTGAATATCCTTTCATGATCATCTCATAGCCTCCCATTAAGGAGATTTGATATTCATGTATCGGTAGACAATGCCAAAAATAATGAAAGCTTGGAAAAAGTCAGCTTATGCAAACAGACGCGTTGGCAAAGTTAAAAAAAAAAACCCCAAAGCAGCAGTCTCTAATGAGTCAAAGCTTAATGATGCCAAAACAAATGAAGCTCCCCGTGCACTCGCTGACTCGCTCGTCTAATCTCGGCAGGTCTGGGCTGTGAATGACAGCTGTGCTTTTTTTGTGCTTTGCCAAATGCAAGTCAGTGATAGTGAGCAAACTGCTAATTCTTACCTGCTCTCCTTTTTCTCCTTTCAGGCCACGTTGACCCGCTCCCCCTTCCTGGACGAGCTGCAACACATATCAACAGCAAAGGACCTGTTATAACACAACATGCAAAATGCGGCCTGTGTATACATGGAGCGTGCACACGCAAGCCGATCATGCAGCGTGACGCCGTTTTTCACATCTCCGACTGCAAATCCATCTTACACAGCAAAGCTGCTCGCTATCTTGGGTGGAATCTGAAGACGCGCAACATTGTCCAAAGCATATTCATGCATACGGTGAAATACATGCTCGATATGTGGCAAACATCACTGTTATACCCACATTCTGATCCTCAGTGATCAACACACAGCCTGCGCACTAGGAGAGAAAGTAAAAAGCCAAATCATTTCGCTGAACTCACGCCGACTCGGAATTGCACATGTCGGACTGAGGATGGCAGTAAAGCACAGTTTAAAAACGAAGGACGGAGGGGGAAAAAAAAAAAAGATGGCGAATATAAGGAGGGGGTAAACAGAGAGGGAAGGGGGTGAGGTAGACGGGGGGGTGGGGGTCCACTGGTGCGTCTCTTTAGCACGGCCTATCTCTCTCGCGGGAGATAAAGATCAGTAAGAACAGCAGGATCCCTAAGGCAGCGCTGGCACACGCCAGCTGGAGCACTACGCGGGCAGAAGGGGGCACATGTGAACTAAAGCAAGTCATAAATAGCCGACACTTACAGCGGAAGGGCGTAATTAAAACAAAATCTACCACCCGTCGCGCCTGTAAGTCCTGCTTCGAGACCAGGCTGTTAACGTACACTGACTGAAGCGAGCTAAAGCAAGGAGAGACGACAGAGCAGGATTAAACAGGTCTTTTCTACACTCTCCTGGCACAAGTTGTGCACTTACTCATCGTTTCCAATCACGCATCTGTGCAGAAGGGGGGTGGACGTGAAATATACCATTGTACACGTCAAGGTTTAGCTCATTCAGTGGGGTGTCGGGTGTAAATCATGACGGAAAGGGGTCCAAATTACAGGAGGCCGGCTAAATAAAACACCCAGCTTTTTTTTTTTTTTTTTTTTTTAATGGAAATGTTTCAACCCTCTTTCATGGAGCTGTTTTAATTCATTAGGACATGTTGACGTCCCACTGCAAAGACTGTTTATTTCATCTGAAACCAGGTAAAATGCTTCCCCTTGCTGAGCCATAAGTGATTGAGAGTCTATGCAGCTGAAGTGCGAAATAGACTGACAGGAGATGTTTAGTATGCTAATTTGAAGCACTACTCAGTTATTGCACATGAGCGACAAAACAGGCAGGAAACCAGTGAGCCCCTGAAGATCAGTGCTGCATAATAACATACAAATCATTCTGCTGTCAGTGTATTATCTCAATTTTCAATCTCGGGTGGCGCGCAAATCCTAGCTCCGCTCCCGCTCCATATTCAGCTAGCTGCTTACCATTTATTCTGAATTATGGACAGGTCGAAAGGTCTGAGGCTGTATAAGGAAGAGCTTCCAGACTGAGCTCGAACGAAGGTAGCACATGTGGCAGATTCTTTTCTAAAGATAGGATTACATGATGTTTCTCCTGGCTCGGAGTATCAGACTTACTTTTTCCGCCAAGTTTTTTGATCCATGGATGGGCTGTAAAAAAAAAAGAAGAAGAGCAAAGGATAAAAGTAGTCAGGATGCTTAACCCCCCCCAAAACAAAAAAACCTTTGTTTATATACACTCACCGGCCACTTTAATAGGAACATCCATACCCCTGCTTAATAATGTGGCTGCACCGCAGTGCATAAAATCATGCAGGTCAAGCGCTTTAGTTGATGTTCCCCTGAAACACCAGAATGGCCTGGTTGTGGATGCCAGATGGGCTGAGTTGAGATTCTGACTAACTTCTGATCTCTTGGGATTTTCACACCCAAAAGTCTCTAGAGTTAGAGGAGAATAGCCATCTTAAACAATCACTCTTTCCAACCGTGGTTAGCAGAAAAGCATTTCAGAATACACAACCCACAGGACCTTGAGGCAGTTGGCCTACAACAGCAAAGATCACAACAGGTTCCACTCTTGTCAGCCAAAAGGACAAGAATCTGAGCCCACCGTGGGCACCGAAACCTAACAGATGAACATTGGATATGGACCAGACAATACTTTTTAGATCTTTTTAGGTCAACTATCCAGTTTTGCCTCAGAGTTTGACATGTGCATTCTGAGATGCTTTTCTGCACACTATGGTTGTAAAGAGTGTTTTTTTTGGGGTTTTTTTAAATTACCATAGTCTTCCTATCAGAACAGGCCATTTTAACTATTCTCCTACGACCTCTCTCATCGACATTTTTTCCCTTTCATTTGGTTCCAACTCTAGCGACTGTAACGTGAAATTCCGGTGTGACTGTAATCCTCTAGCGACCGTTCCGCGTGAAGATCAGCAGTTTCTCCAATACTCCATGCCAAGTCATGAAGGTCCCATTGCACCCCCCCACCCCATTCTGATTTTTGATGACGATGCTAACTGAAGCTCTTGACCTGTATTTGCATATTATATGCATTGCGCTCCTGCCCCATGACTGGCTGACTGGATAAATGCATGAATAAACGTGCTGTATGAGTGTTCCTATTAAAGTGGCCTGCGAGTGCATTTAAAAAATTTAACAGCGTCCGTATTGCAATATCAGCATCAGTGACATTTATATACCGTGTACATTTATAAAGATTTATCATCAGCCCAAAAAAAAACAAAAACAAAAAAAAAACCATCAAAACAATGGAGAAATGAGAGATCAAGGGAAGAAGGAGAAAACTTTTAAAAAGGGGAAAGAAAGAGAAGAAAAAGAAAAAGAGAACAGAAAAAGAAAGGATGGCAAAAAAAAAAAAAGTAATCTGATGAACAGTGAGAAACTGGAGTGTGTGCTAGATGATACGCGCCTTTCTATCTGTTAACACTGGCTGCAGTTTTTGTCTGCAGGGAATCGCTAGCTTAGCCAACAGTCCTCATACTTTCAAGGCAGAAAGATTTGGTTAATCATCGGTCTGAAATGTTGCTTAAAATTACTCAGGGATTGGTTTTTTTTTCATATAATATGTTTTGAAAACTAAAGTCGTGAAGAAAAAAGCAAGGTAAAAGACACAGGGGCTAATAAAGCAGAGCACCTAATCTCCAGTCCTGCCTGCAGGACCAAACAACATATTAAGATCCAAGCAAAGCAACACACACACACACACACACACACACACACACACACACACACACACACACACACACACACACACAAATCCACACACA
>JAQMCW010000021.1:5720918-5731371 GCA_030068335.1 Chrysichthys cranchii
TACTGTACATAAATATGTAAGCTTGCGTGTGTGTGGTTTTACATTGCAACAATATCCAATGATGTTTATCAATGACTATGATATTATTTGACCTGCCAACCATCACAGATTTTGCATAGGGGCTTCGAGAACACATTGGAGTACATTGATACAAGTTTCCACTCAAAAATAAACCAAAAGAGCAGTCTTTTCCCTCACCAAAACAACAGATGAAACCATGAATAACAGCTGTGTCAATGTTTACATATGGAAAGTATATAGAGATGGGTGACGCAGATGCCTAAGTCAATTTTCTGAGCTCTCCATTCAGACAAAAATGATCTGAGCATAGTTCATGCTCACGGCACATCCCAAAGTGGTTTATTCCCATTATATCGAAACACTTTGTCAGCCATTACACTTTTCAATCTATTAATAAATACATTTTCCATTTATAGCAGATATATAATGTCGTGGAACGTTTCATGAATTCAGCTGCGCGGTGTATAACGTTACGTTTAATGAAGGTATTACACATGTTGTAGTTTCTCACCTGCAGCAGTCTCCAGTTGAACTCCATGACCTGACCAGATGGTCAGCAGCACGACGGAGCACAAGATGATCCTCATGGCTCCCCTGGTCGACTCCTACCTAAAATGGAAGAAAGCGAATAAACGAAGATTGCAAAGATGGAAGTGATGATTAAAATGAAGATCTGAATCTACCAAAAAAAAAAAAAAACATCTAGACTGCAAGCTCTCTGTTTATTAGCCAATAATTAATCTTAACTTAGAGGAAAGCTGTCTAAGTCTAAGGGGTTAATTGTCGCAGTCATGCAAGAAAAAGTGGAAGATAAAAGTTGAAAATACACCCACATTTAAGGACATAAATACTAATGCATTCTCCATTTCTATTCAGAAGAAGCTTTGAGGGTGGATTAATGAAAGTGGCGTTAAGGTTAGACAGGCCCTTGGAAATGTGTAAACTGGCCTAATTGCCCATAACTGTTCCTATAAAGCTTTGTAACCCATGTGCTTTGAGGATTGGCATTACAATGCCCATCTGTGCCTCTTTCAGTGTGACCGTCTCAGTATGAACTGACACACACACCTGGCATACATTTTTAATGAAATGGCTGTTTAAAAACCTCATATGACACTCCTAATCTAATGAATCTTATATTAAACAGGCAACAGTATGGTACTCAAAAAAATGGATATGATTTCCAGTCCTTCTGTTTCCAGAGCTATACCATTTCAATACATGTTATATTGATGGATCAGACATCCACTCATTGAACACCATATATCTTTCTGTTGAAAGTAATTATAAACAGACAAAGGTATGTTCGATAGGATTTGTACATATTTAACACATAGGTATCAAGGCATGGCGTTACACTCATGACAAATTGCACATGTTTATACTCAAGACGTAGTGCAATGGAAAACTCCAGCTAACTATAAAAACTCTGTAGCTCTCGTCAAGGTCTGGACTTACATTCCCTAGTGCTTTTCTTACAGTCAAAGTGACCCAGAATGGCATGTCTCATGTCTCAACACACACCTGTCAGAATGAAGGATAGCACAGAACAAGACTTCATTGCTATCCGGTATATTTCAGTCTGGATGTCACAGATAGGTAATCTGCATCCCCCTGACTGAAACTATAAAACCTTGGGGAAATCACATACTACTACTGATATAATGTAATAGCAGAAAAAAGTTGATGCATATGGCAGAAACTCCACACTGCCTGTGTCCCTGAGAAAACCATCCATGTCATGAAGCACGGTGGTGGCAGCATCATGCTGGGCTCTTGGTTGCTTCTTTGATTGCTTCTGTGCCATATTTTTTCCTCATCTGTTAATAATAGACTCAATAAGGCTGACAAGTCTCATTTCTCAATATAGACCTGTCAAAATTAAGGACAGCCCAGGAACAAGACTTCATGGATATCCTGTAAATGACAGATTGTATGCCAGAAACAGGTATAATACTTAACCCATTAACTGCCAAAAAATTTTCCGGAAAATTTTCATGTATTTCTATTCATTTACATCCAAATAGTAACAAAAACATCTACTTTCAAGAAATATGACTGTTCATTTTTCTGAAATTTCAATTTTTAATCAAAGTCCCAAATGGGGATCATGGCACATGCCATCTATTTTTTATGCTATTCAATACATGATCCCCAAATGGGGACCTCTGAAGCTAATGGGTTAATCTATATCCTCTGACAGAACTTCTAAAGCTTAGGATGAATGACATGCTACTACTGACTTAATATAATTGACGAAAATCAATGACACAAAGTGCTGCATGTGGTGGATACCCAACATGGGTATCATGGTGGTGTTAGCATCATGCTAAAGAGTTACCATCGACACCTTTGGCAGAGTCATGATTGTGCCATGTTGGTTTCATGTTTTTATAATGGACTTGATGGTGCTGACATGTTTGATGTCTCAGCACATACCTGACATGATAAGAAATAACCACGGGACAAGGCTTTACTATTCTATCTATTGCCATAGACAGGCTCCAGTCTGCATCCCCTGACTGAGCCTATAAAGCCTAGAGGAAAGCTCCACTTCTCAATGTTATGGCAAAAAACCCAAAGTTCACCAGTTGCAGAGAATAATCTCCCATTCCTAACTCAAGTTGCTGAATGCCTCACTTTCTGATGTCCTGTCCAGAAAGCGAATTATTCCTCAACACTGTCAACATTGGTCTTTGTAAACAAGACAACATCCATTAGGAGCGAGAAGCAGCTATATCGCAGACTCTCAGTGTGTCAGAGCCATCTCTTCATTTTAGTTTGATTCCATGGGGGTACAATAGCAGCTCACAACTGCTTTGTTCTCCTCTAATTTGTTTTCAGTGTAAGAACTAAAAAGAAGGAGGATCCATCTGGACTGCACAGATAAGTGTCTCTCACACTATTGGCTCTGTGCCAAGCATGGTCAAAATGCAAAATCAGAATGGCACTGCACAAGCAGTCACAGACTCCAAACAGATATCTACCATGATCCACGACCATTCGCACTCAACCCCCTAGTTAAAATCGATTCACTTCTGCATGGAGGGCACTTCAAAAAAAAAAAAAAAAGCCAAAGATTCAGCAACTTCAAAAGGAAAGACGAAGCCCAACAATCAATAAACAAGTAGTAAAATGTAATGAGCTGCCAAGCTCAGCATGTGGGGATTTTGTTTCTTAGCGATGGAGGGCTGTCACACACCATGCTGTTTTCATGTCACCGCCTAAGCATTACTTGTTGTGCTCTTGACTCGCAGCCAAGTGATGAATGCTACCCCAAAAGCACGTTTTACAGATGCACACCGCCTCTCTGTAATTTTGATAGTTTTCGCTGCAAAATAAATTGCATGTCTACCTCGTCGCTCCTGAGAAAACAAGTGGAATAATAAATCCGAAACACTGAAGGGGGGAAAAAAAAAGTATTCCAGTTTCAAATGTCCTGAGGTGGACGATAAGGGTAAAAAAAAAAAATGCATTGCACAAACTGACCCAGATAAGGCCTGGTCCCAAATACAGGATCTATTTCACATGAGACTCACTATCCAAACAAATTTAGTGTAGCTAGCGAAGCGTGGGGTCTGGAGAGATGCTCATGAATGCAAAGAAACAGAGGAAGCAAAAGTGGTTTATATGTGTGTGGAAAAAAATAAATCAACAACAAGGTGGTGTGATGCATAAATAAGAGTTATTGTTACCACAGTGAAGGTTATTATTTTTCAGTTACAGCATGCTTTTTAGTCCACTTACTGTACACAACAGGATTACGCCAATGCTAGGTTTTGTCTATTAATTAAAACAATGACTCAGTCGTTTTATTTGATTTCATTTATGGTCAATATTGTGCGATGTAAAAAATAAATGCAGCTTGTCATATCGCTACGAAACCGGAAATCGCAAATCCCCTCCTACGGTGGAAAACTTACTAAGTCAAAGAAAGCGCCGACACCGGAGTCTCCTTCTATAAAGATTTAGAGAAAATGAGTTTTCTGTTTCATTTGTGACATAACAACACATTGTTTCACTCATTTATTATTAGCTATCGCAAAATCAAAATCAGTTCTTCTTTTATTTTACATAACAGAACATATACCTGACCACTTTGATTCAGCTGCAGAAATAGATAGCGGAAGGCTTGCTAGTGGTATTGTAATCTTAGCTGTACTCCCAAACGTGCGTGCTAGCATACGCACGAAAAGAAAGATTAATTCAACAGCATGAAAGTGGGAGTTAAAATAGCGAATACTTAAAATTCAGACATAAATAAGATATAATTCATGCTCACATTGTGTTTAATGAGGTCTCTTATGAATGTAGAGATGCATGGAACGGGGGGGCTTCAAACAACATACCAGTCTCATTCTCCGATGAGAGCGTACAAGAAAATTTTTTTAATTAAAAAAAAAAGGAACAAGAAAGAAAATCACCAAAAAGAGACCAATATATACTCTTTTCTTTTTTTTTTTTTTAGACACAGTGAGCACTATGATATAATGTTTCTAACATTTTAGATTTTGTAAAAAAATCTTTAAAATTGTGAAATGCGGAAAGGCAAATGTTTTTTCTGTACATCGTGGTGATCTTTATGATACTCAGTATATATTCTTTGTACATTTGTTTGTTTGAAAAGTGCACACTTTTTTAAAGCTTTCATATCAAAATGAACATGAAACATGAAATAAATAAATAAATAAACAAACAAACAAACAAACAAACAAATAAATAAATAAATAAAAACACGGCTGAGCGTATGTCATGTTCAAAATTGTTAGGGTGGTATTTATTTATTTTTTTATTAAGTAAACTACTTAGTTTTTTTTTTATAACTACCGACGTTTATTTTAACAAATAATTCACTTAATTCGTTAAAGTCATACGACACACAACATGCACATGAAAAGAAAAAAAAAAAATTCCCCTTGATTTTCGGCAGTGATAATTGCGGCATTTATGTTCGAATCAAAATTTATCCGAGCACATCTGCCTGCACACCTGTGCATCGCACACAGCTAATTAATCTGCAGCTGTGTAAGTCACCATGAAAATTGTATATGATGAAACAAATAAAGGACTCTTAGTAACTCCACATCTTTTTTTTTTAATTGCTGATATTTCGGTTACTGATGAACTCCGCATCGCCCAGATGAGACCCTACTGCACTTCCACGCATGGATAAACATGTGATTGCTCTTTCTGTTTCAGTGTTAAAAATGTGCGTCAGGAGACAGAAGAAAATCCCGCTAAGCCCCATTTTCTGCTTATGAACAATTAAATTGTAATATTGTAAATAAAATGTATTTAAAAGAATGCACACAATAAACGCTAATCTATGTAATTAGGAACATAAATAACATTGAGACAAAATTACTTTACGTGTGAGGTTCCTTCACAGGTCAGAGTGTAAAACATAGATATTGTGATAAAGTGGGGGAAAAAAGATCATTTTTCAGTGCCATATTTACAAAGGTCAGTAATCACTTTTCCCCACACTGTCACTCTCAGTTTTGAAGATAATTGCTGTGTTATACACTAGTTTGTTTGTTTGTTTTTTAACTCACCTTTTAACTTTATTTACTAGATATGAACACAAACCAGATCATATCTTACATAAACTATATGCCAAAATGCATTTTTGGACATTTTTCTTTAGCATTTTGGGCTTTTTGGCCCCATGAATTAGTTGTTACTATAGAATTAAACACATATTAGAAATCTGATGTGTACATGAATGAATGCAATAATATACAATATATATGTATATACAGTGGAACCTCGGTTTTCGTCGGTAATCCGTCCGAAAACTATCCGAAATTGCGAAATCCGAAACCGATGAAAACCGAGGCAGTTATTTCCATATGAATCAATGTAAATCCAATTAATTCGTTCTAGACAGGCCAAAATACACACCAAAATAAACGCAAAATAAACACATCACACCAAATATGTACTGTATATGCAGTAATCACTTTCATGTAATTGTAGTAATAGCACTCGCAATCAATAAAAAAAGCACAAAAACACTGGAAAGTAATGGAATTGTTTGGCTAGAGGCATGGGGTGATGCTCATACAACGAGAAACAACGCCACACTGAGCAGGAGAACATGTGGGTCGCCCTTTGTTCATTAGCTGTTTTCGCAAAATCAGCAGCGAAATCTGAGGCAACCGACTCGACGAAAAAAATCGACGAAAACCGAAGTCAACGAAAACCGAGGTACCACTGTGTGTGTGTGTGTGTGTGTATACACACACACACACACACACACTGATTGCTTTTCAGATTAATAAAAAAAAAATCATCTTCAGACTAGTCAGAATTGAGAATTCAAGAGTGTTGTGAAATAAATGTAATTATCTTTGTGCTAGCATCGCATAGCAAACTTTGCTTCAAATTTGCATCCATTAAAAAAGTCATATAATAAAAAACCTGGACTAAATGAGATTCCCATCCATGATAAAAACTAATGCTGCTCATAAACTAGAAGAATTTGAAAAGTCTCAGAAAAGTCTTTTAAAAGACCACAGTCTGACAACCTCTCACATCTAAAGACAATGTGTCCATCGTCACAGAGTCGCAGTTACAGACTATGATCTTGCAAAGACTGAGGTCTCCTCCAAGTCTATCTTCATGGCAGAGATGTTCCTGAAAATGCTTTGCCGCTTCCTACTGGGGCCTGGAGAGAGCTCACGTATTGTTTGTTGGCACTGTCCGCATCATTATTTGAATTAGCCAAGACTAAAAACTTATAATAATATTACACACAGTTGACTTTATCAGAGTGTCATGATGAGAAAAAGACTGACCTAAGACAACTGTCCTGACCACCTTCCATCGAATGATTGAGATGATGGTAGCATGCCACAACTGTAGTAAATCTCTCATGATTTTATTCCATCACTGGAAATTTGACAGTAAAGTTGCTTGAAAAGTCATTTGGTGTAAGGCTTGCATACGTTCTCCTGTACTGCTATAAAATAACTCCTTAATGAATATAAATGTGTGGTAATTATTTAGGAAAACCTATTAGTGCGGCTGAATGGTGGATTCTAACACGTATGCCTAATGACCAAAAGTTAGTGTTAACAACATTTAGGAATATTCTGTAATTTATTTCACACAATTTAATGCTGACGTTTTGGGTATAATGGAATAAACAATGCTTATCCCCAGGACCTTGGTGATATATGCCTCTATATGGGTTAAAAATGAATGAGTCAAAATGTTTTTGTTTTTTTGGTCATGTTGGTGATAAAGTTCAGAGTCTGAATAGAATAGAGCTGAAGAATCAACAGAATTGGGGGGACTGAAGAACCTGATGGACCTGAAAGAAAAAGGCCCTAATAAACCTGGGTAGAGCTCTACAGACCTGGAGAAAAGAACCTGGTAGACCTGAACACAGCCTGGTAGACCTGAAAAGAAGGGCCTCGTAGAGGTTATAACACGATATATCTAGAGAGAAGAACCTGATAGACCTGGACCTCATAATCCTGTGGTTATAATCTGATAATCCTGGAGGATAGAAGGCTCTCAGAGATGTTTAAATAACTTGAAATGCCTGGGGAGAAGAACCTGATAGACCTGGTGAGAGCCTGATAAAGCTGAAGACAAGAACCTGACAGGCCTGTGGATACAACCTGATAAACCTCTTGGGATAAAACCGATAGACCTAATTGGAACCTGGAGAGAAAACACCAGTAAGCCTTGTTAGAACCTAATAAACCTGGAGGGAAGAAATTGACAGACTATATCTAGTTAGTACCTGATAAAGTTTGAGACAAGAACCTAATAGATATTCTGTGAGTTTCATTGCTAGATAGTAATTCTGAACCGTTTATTAAAACCAACATTCTAGGTCTTACCTAAAAACCCATCCAACAACCTGCACCTTGCTTGGCATCCACCATATTGTAACTGCACTGCCCCCTACAACTCCACCCCGGTTTACTTTACATCTGCAGAAATGAACACTGATCAGTACCACAGTTACCCGAGTACCACAGCTGTGCCACAACTATCTAAAGCTACGCAGTCTTAAAAAGCAACTGTGTTTTGAAAGGATCCCCAGCCAAAGTTTGGAGACAGTTTTAAAACCCACACAGCTGTTGCCTGTGTTCTGCCCCATTCATTTCCATCAAGTTTACAATGGATCAGAATGCATTAATTGTGCCAGCCTGAAACAGATGCCAACTTTCCATCTGCAGCAGAAGCTGGAACAAAACAGCTCTTCCTTAAGGCACATAACAACTGTCTCTGCACCTTATTTACTAAAGTGTAGAAAATTCTGCAGGGGAAGTGGATGTTCTTTCCATTACATCACTCACCCACATGCAAGGAAAGACATATATCAAGAAACATACCCCTGATCACATTTACCTTGAGCCATGTAGTATGCTGGAAAAAAATGGCTTAGCCAGGAGGCGAAGGGCACAGGCAAAGTCTAGTTCATCTTTCAATGAACCAACCACAAACATATCACTCATTTTATCTCGTTTTATTTCTAAAAAAAAGAAAAAAAATCTAACCACCTCATCGATCAGGAACTGGAAATAAACAAAAAAATCTGCAGTTACAAAGAGCTATCTTTCCAATCCTACAGCAATGTAGCCATGAGGTATCTAATATCACTTTTACACCAAAAAGTGGCACAGAGTGGCTCTGTAACAAATCCGCACTGAAGACTATACATATAGTTGGAGGAAGATTTTAATAGAAGGTATCTAGTAGTGACTAGTGGTGCACACAATTAGTAAACCATGTTAATCATAGCCAGACGTCATCATTTAGCTTGAAATGAGGTATCTGGCTGGTATGTACGTCTTCCTCACAGGGTAATACGGCAAAGGCTTTATAGAAACATGGATGTAGAATTATATCCCAAAGGGAAACCTCCTCATGAGTGAACCAGGGCAACAGAAGAACATGTGGACGAAACCTTTACCGGAACCAGACTCCAAAGAGAACCCATCTTCTGTCTAATTTTAAATCATTACTGTGTACTTTAAAGTCAAACAGTACCAAGTCTGTTGAAAGGATATTAAGTATGTGCATATTGTTAAGAAGAGTCCTGGGATGATTGCAGGACAGTCTTTATGATTATGACAACAGTTGAGATTACCCACTAAAACGAAGGTAAGACTTTAGCATAAACTCCTTTTTGGGCTATCCATGAAGGATGATCCACATCCCTGGTTTATAATAGAAATATTTCTGGTATTTCAGATGCTTTCTCTGGGAGGATCTCAAATGCTGCCCTACTCTATGCATGTAAATCAGTAGGTAGGGGGCGCCGTTCCAGTATTTTATGCCCTACGTACTGTATGTGGGGAGCTTACTTCAACATTGGCTTACAGAAAGGACCAGAGGCAAAAACTGGTGACGCTGCTTCTGAGATCCTTCAAGAACATTTAAAAACAAAAAGAAACTTTTTCCATGTTAAACTACTGAAGATTACTATTTAGTTAGACAATTCATTCTAATCACAGCCAAGAGTAAATGAGGAATTTATTAAACCAATCAGTTTTGCAAATGCAGCATGGGTTCCTGCTTGCAGCTTGGCTCGCTCAGTGGTAGAAATAGCGACAACAAGTGGGATTACAGTTAATGTGCCGAGCTGAAGCGCACTGTCTGGTGGGAAAGAGAAATAAGAACGCTCCAGCTAGCCACGTGTATAATAGCCTGATCAGGCCTTTCCTTCCTCAGCTGCATCTTCATCTAAGATGAACACAAAAAGCATGTGAGAAAGATGTTAAATATTTCTCTTCTGTATATCTAGCAGTGTGTTGTTTGATCATCACTTTCACTTAGAGTTAAGCTTCATACATATTCCAGCACAAACACAGGTGTTTCGTGATTTCATGCCCCAAATATGTTAACCCTACTGAACATGACCGACTGAAGCTCTACCGAGTAAATGGAACTAAAGATCATTTATCTGAATACAAATCCTGTGTCAATCAAATCCAATGTCCAATGAAGCATTAATGGCTGGTGAGAACTATTATCATATTTACACATACACACATGCATATATATATATATATATATATATATATATATATCGTATAACTACTAGCATATATATTATAGAACATTTTGAAACAGAATAGGCAAACATTTACAAATGGCTGCAGAACCAAAGTTTTGCTAGCAATATAGAAATTAATTCAAAAATGCAAATGTAAATACATTGGGGGAAAACCTGTTTATTGGTTGCATTTTGGAGCTAATCAATGAAAATCATTCAGTTTGCTTAACATTGCACTGTTGAGCTACACACAGGTGTGACGAGTACTGAAAAGTGAATCGTTAAAAGCAAAAATCTATAGAATTATTAGCTTAACGGATAACCACTCTCAGACATGCACCAGCTTCTTAGATAAACACAAAGGCAGAGATAATTTATCCTCCTGAGACCCAAACTCTAATGTTGTGCGTC
>JAQMCW010000021.1:5761894-5772562 GCA_030068335.1 Chrysichthys cranchii
TGTTTTTTTTTTTTTTTTTTTTTTTTTTGAAAGGTATTTCAGTCTTAGCCATTGTCGATCATACACAAATGGAGCAGATTGCAATGGTGCATTGGGATATGGTCCCTCAGAGACCCACGCAGCGTTTTGGTCTCTCAGCAGCTGCTACATTAGCAAGTCATTTGAGATTCCTCCCTTCAATTTTTCATGATGTTTACCCAGCTCTTTGTCCTTTAGGGAAAGATCAAGGCAATGCACACTGACAGAGGTTGGAAATATTTATTACTCTCTCTCTCTCTCTCTCTCTTTCTCTCTCTCTCTCTCTCTCTCTCTCTCTCTCTCTCTCTCTCTTTTTACCCAGAGATGGGATGTGGTTGCTATTTGGAAAAGACTTTAATACAAAGAGAATGCAGTAAATACATTTAGTTAAACCTTTCCTCATATATGACTTCTACTTTAATAAGTCAGAACCCTAGAGGTGTTTTTGAGTTTCCTAAGAGAGAGTGAGGTAAATAAGCATTGTTAGCAATTTCTAGGAGGTGAATTATTCTTTCTTTTGCCACAAAGCATCTAGGAGGCGTCTATTAGGAGTGTGGGACACAGAGTTTTTTACTTTCATGTGTGAACAGGACAAACAAGGACCATGTTCATTAAGATGAACCTGTGTCACTGGGAAACCTATGTATAGTGTTTCTTGTGCCTGGTCAGGGGCCCTGTAGTTAAAATTATTTCATAAGTTTGTTTATACCTTAGAAAATAGAACAAACTAAATAAATTTTTAATAAAGTTAATCTCTCTCTCTCTCTCTCTATAAATATATATATATATACACACACAGTATACAATCAACAATGACTTAGGCAATTATGCTATGAGGCTAATGATATGAGATATATATATATATATCACACACAGTGGGACCTCGCAAGCCTGTGAGCATAATTCGATCCGGAGACACGCTTGTAATCCAAATCACTCGTATATCAAAGCGAATTTCCCCATAAGAAATAATGAAAATTCAGATAATTCATTCCACAAATATTTATATAAAAATAACAAAATATAATACAAAATATAAAGTAAAAATACATAAAGCTGTCATGAATTTGCCCGCGTGGAGCGCACGTGCAGTGCACCTGTTCTGAGCACTCCCAATAGCGGCGCATGTCAGAGAACTCGCATGCTAAAGACTACTTCCTGGTTTTCCTCCGCAACGCCACGGCGCGTCACATGGGTGGCGATAGGTTTATCGGATTGGGACTGATTGTGGGAGCTATAAAAAGACTCACGCAAGCACGCCAAGGTCACGGAGCATTAGTTAGTTGGCATTAATTCCCATTTTCCGGGCTCTTGCAAAACCTTACTATTCCCGTGTTTGCTTTCTCCAGTTCTGACTAAGTTTCTGTTTCTTGTTATTCAACCCCACCACACCTGACTAAAACAACATAATCTGCACTTTACCTTTAAAAAGAATCGTGGCTGGTGTGAGGGAGAGGTGAGAGGACTTTCGACTTTCACTACAACTCACAGAATCACTGCAGTCTGTCGGTTCACTGGGATCTTTTTCTTTGCGTGTGACTTTAACAAGGAAACTATCCAATGATCGCTGCTTTTGCCTCCTTATATCTCATGTAAATTTCTTATACTGTGCTTCTGAATTGATGTAACTCATGACATATGGTTAAAATTCTGCTCTTTTATTCATGTTTGGATCATTTCCAAATAGGGCTACATCGAGACCTTGGCATTTAAGAAATTCTAAGTTATTCTCGAATTTTGATCTCCACTGTATATACATATAAAATACCTGAGATTAAAAACACGTCTAGTTAAGAGTAGTTATGAACTCAAGTGATGTAGCTGAGGCTAAGGAACTGTCAGAGCTGGAATTCACACATCTTGCTGACAGTCCTGGCATTTCTACCTCTGGATTTTTTCCAGTGTTCCTGAAGGCAGAGTGGTAAAACAGAACAAAAAAAAAAAAAAGAAAAAAGAAAGAAATAAAACCCTTCGGGTTTAGCCGACGCCCACTTAGATTTTAAATCCGAATACAGGTACAACAAAAACACACAGGCACAGATACAGCTACATATGCCTCAAGGTACTCTTGTCAGAATCTAACTAATATCCAATTACATGCAGAACTAATACCAATATGCTGGAAGGGTATCCTATTTTTCCATTTAATATTTTAACACAGGTGTCCGTCCCACTTATTTCTTTTTTTGGGACAGCTCATTCGAACCATTTCTTTTCGCCTTTCAAGTGAATTAGCTCTGGTTCCACATGATTTCACTTTTGCCAATATCAGATCTGCCTCCATGTCCACGTCTCTCCGCAAAGGATCTATGTAAGAAGGTTCTGCTCGTCATATGTTCAGCCTGTGAAGAGTGCACAATATTTTGCTGTGTGTCCAAATGTCCCTCTATGCTTTCTTATATCACAGATAAAGAGAAAAAGAACATTCGGGGGTGCATTAGTATTCACTCGAGCAGCCATCTCCTCTCTCCTCTTCTTCCACTGCGGCTCTCTCTTCTCGATAATTGACATTTGCAGACAATATCAGTACCGAATGAGAAGAATGAAAAGGGAGCGTTTAAGCTGCAGTCTATTTACACTGTGTCTGTTGTTCCTCTGCTAATTGCAGTTGGTGCAAAAGAGATCGTATCAAATGTACTTCATATCATATCAAACGAAACTTAAACGGCAGTCTGAGTGTCTGAGCTGCTAATCTGCACCGAATAATTAGAATTTAGTTAGATATTCTTGCACTCTCTCTTGTTTTCTTTGTGCTCTCTGCCCTTTATCACCACCCTCCTGCTCTTTTTCCACCTCGGCACCAATTTTTCTGTCTCCCATCATCTTAGAATGGTCTCTTTGCTTTATATGCCATTTATTCATTCATTCTGCTTCACAAAGTAGGGGATTAGCACAAATCTGCCCAGTGCTCCAAGTATCTGTATCTATATCCAGTATGGCACAAAATCTTTATTTATTTGTTTGTTTGTTTGTTCATTTATTTATTTATTTGTTTGTTTGTTTATTGAATGCTAGCTCCTTGAAAAAAGTACACTGGAAAGCAGGGAAAAGGTAGAAATGCCAACACCATCAACATGGTCCAGTTCCTCAACCACAGCTTCCTGGGTGGCCCTGTGGTGTAGTAGTGTAGTGGTTAGCACTGTCGCCTCACAGCAAGAAGGTCCTGCGTTCGATCCCTGGGGTGGGTGAAGGTTGCATGTTCTCTCAGGGTCCATGTGGGTTTCCTCTGGGTACTCTGGTTTCCTCCCACAGTCCAAAAACATGCGCAGAGGGGATTAGGTTAATTGGCTGCTCTGAATTGCCTGTAGGTGTGAATGGTTGTCTGTCTGTGTGTTGGCCCTGCGGTGGATTGGAGACCTGCCCAGGGAGGCAAACTGTAGTGGATTGGTAACCTCTCACCTGAGGTCAGGTGGGATTGGCTCCAGGTTCCCCCATAACCCTGAATGGGATTAAGCAGCAGAAGCGAAGTGAGACAGCGATGAGTAAATTACTTCCCAAAATAAAAACACTGGACTAAATATGCACTAATTGCTGAATTTAAACCACTATGCCCTGTATTGAAGTAAAAATCTCCTGCTTTTTTCACCTTTCTGGAAATGTATTCGTATTTGGTTATGAAAGCTATTATGTTCATGATGTGTTATACTGTACATGATCCAGATATTCCATTTCCTGTCTGAACTATGCTTTTTTCTGCTAAGTACTGGCAAAAAAGCAGTTCTCTGGGTGGCTAAAAAGGGTTCTACATCTAACCTAAGAAAAACCCTGCACTGTGAGATTCTTCTTACAATGTTTAAGGTTAATCATTTATGGTGCTGGGAAAAAATGAATATAGACCCTGGGATGTGGGGGTGATTGTTGAGCATGTTACTCCACAGTGCACGTCAAAACGAATCGAATCAAACGGGCTGTCGCTCTGCAGTTCTCACATGCTCCACTCGGAGGTGACATTTCCATAGTAAAATACGCCTTTGGTGTTCAGGACCACACATAGTGGGAGCTCCAGTTTTCAGAGGCCACACGCCGCCGTCAGCCACCTTTTAAATCAGGCCCGATAAAAACAGATGCTGGATTGAAATGTCACAGGCGTATCTCAAACTGCCAGCACATTAACCTCCTCACCTACCATGCCTTGCTCCCCTGGGGCCTCCACTGAACTCTATTGATTAAAAACACTAGTGGGCTGCTGGAGATCTGGGAGTGCAGAGGAGGGAAAAAAATCTGAGTAAGCAAACAGGAGCTCTTTAGCTACTGATACAACCAGAGGTAAGAGACAGAGACAGGTAGGAAGTCCAGGAAATATATTTAAAAAAAAAAAAAAAAAAAAAAAAAGGGCTGGATAGATAAATGCATACACTCAAAAAGAAAAAAAAAATCACTTATTTTGCTTCGGTGGTGACTTATGATGGCAGAAAAGGTATGATTTGTGGTAGGAGTTTACTGGACAGTAACGTGATGGGGAAATTATGTCTGCATTCCATGCTGCTAGCCATCATAAATATCCATGTTTTGCTTCACAGCCCTCTTGCCTTGACATGCCCCAGAGCAAATCTCCAGAACTCCAAGCTTTCTTGAGTAATTAAAGCCTTTCAAAAGGCAAAGCCCTTAAAAAGATTGCTGTTTTCAAACCTTTATACGCTACTATTATAGGTTACTAAATATTTAGCTTGCTGGATTAAACGTTCCTTATTGTAATACTGTGGAGGTCAGATAAAAGGGCAGGAATGAATTAGGGGTATGAGTTGATTTATTTCTGAGCCCTGCTCATATGACAGCTTAATGGCTTAATGGTAGTTTGGTAAATGCTTATGGTTCACCTAGCTAAAAGTACAACCTTTAATCAAACAGCAACCCTTAGCACTTAAGGATTAACTGAGTAGGGGGTGAAATTAAAGCTACAGCTTGCAGTTGATTTTTGAAGCAGGCAGGATAGAGCCATGGAGCCTGAGGGAAGGAGACTGGACTAGGTAACACTGGAGCCCTGAGGCCATGGTTCGTGCTGAGGGAACGGAAAACAGATTTGGACAAAGAGACAGCTGATGGCCGGTGCCCACTGTCAGATGCTGGCTGGCCAATGGAGCATGGGAGTGCCGCTGTGTGCTCAGTACTACCCATTACTGCGCACTGTGTGCAAGGCTTAGCTGAGCCTGACAGTTATATTACACCGCACTGCAACAGATGAAGGGGATTGTCAGAAAAATGGAATTGTACTTGGATTTTTATGTCCTGTTGGTTGCACAAGATTAGTATTTTCACTTATTTTCATTATTCTGGTGCTGCCTCGCAGCTCCACATTCCCATTTCGATCCTGAGCTCGGCTTACTGGCTGTCTGGAGTTTCACATGTTCTCATCTTCTCTGTGTAGGTTTCCTCTGGGTTCTCTGGTTTTCTCCCTCAATTGTTTTAATGTGATTGGGGCCCTGGGATGGACTGCCATCCCTTTCGGGATGTGTTTCCATCTCTGGAGCACCACCATCTAACTTTTCAGACCATAATATTAAATATTATTCTTTTAAAATGAAAAACGTCATCTAGGTGACAATAGAAATTGTTCAGGGTAGTGGGAGCCTAGCAGTCAGGACCTTGGCCCTTCAATCGGAAGGTTGTGGGTTCAAGGCCCAGGACCAACAAGGTACCCTGAGCAAGGTACTATCCCCAAGTACTGCTCCTCAGGCGCTGCGCTGTTCGGCTGCCCCCCCTTCACTTGGTGAATGGGTTAAATACAGAGAAGTAATTTGACTGTGTCATGCTATGCTGTGCTGTGGTGCGTTTCACATGTGGTAATCACTTCTTCTAGAAATGGTCTGTGTTACTCATTCTGGTGTACTTTTGTGCTTTTTCTGCAAAACCTAACCATGACGTGTGTTCTGATGCATTACTTCACAGCCAGCAGAAATGAGATTAAATGGATGGTCAAACCTCAGGTGCATTTCAAAAAAACATAACGACCGCCAGAGAACACTGACATATCAAAATGTCGCTATGCTGAATCCAGGGCACAAGCTAGCATACCTTTACCCAACAGGCTTTTTTTTGCAGGTGGTGACATAGTCATAAATCACTTGCCAATGAGCCCTATTTACGGTGAGGGCAAATTATGGTGCCCGTATGTAAGCCATCAGCGTGTTGATGAATTAGCTGCCATGAATAGGTATTCCTGAATGATGCCGTCACTGCGCATTATACCGCCATGCAGCATGGACACTAAAGCGCTGGTATTCACATGATCAAGAATCACATCAGATGTGAACCAGAGGCAGAGAAAGAACAGCTTCAAATAAGCCTCAAACGTTTGTTTGTTTGTTTTTTCATGCTTTTTGGTGAATGCTTACGATTCATCAAACTAAAGGTGCAATCTTTAAAGAAACTGCAGATTTCAAGAAGTAAAGATTACAATGCTAGCCTGCAATGTTTACTTCTTGACTTATAAGGTGAATCTGCAGGATGGAAGTTAAAAATGCAGCTTGCTACGCAAAGCAAAAGAGAAGAAATACAGATTGAGAGAGAGAGAGAGAGAGAGAGAGAGAGAGAGAGAGAGAGAGAGAGAGAGAGAGTTGCTTGCTTGATGGAACACATGTGGCCATGAAAGTTTATTGTCTAATCATTTCAAGAAATGTGCGTATGATGTAAATAAAGCCATAAAGAATGCATGCACACAATTTTCCAGTCATTTCACCTCTTTCAAGGTAGCACGGCATAATAAAAAAAAAAGTTGGCGTACTCATGAAAAACACATTAGCTTTAGAGCATCTCTGCGTTAAGTAGGAGATATGCAGTTTGTCTTCTGTGAAACTAGATATATTAGGCTAACTAGCAAGCCCGGTTCATCTATATAGACAAACTGGCGGACCATGGTCTAGATGTGTATACAGCAAAGTATTTCAACTGACCAAAATGGAGTACTTGGAAAATACTGCATCAGAGTTGATAAATGCATGGGGGTGAAGACTGGCTGTAGTTCAATGACTCTAGTTTTCCAAACATGAACCAGTTCAGCTCCTGTAGCATTCATGCATTTATGTAAATGAACTAGCTGAAGGCAGCTAACTGGCCCAGAGTCTAGATAGGTCAGAAAGCCAGAAAGTCATGTTTTTATAGTAGTTTTAAAATTGATTAGATAATTGTTACCATGGCTTATTTAAAAAAAAAAAAAAGTCAGATAATAAAAACATCATGCTTACAGACAAATTAATATGTCCTTATACACCCTGCATCTCATCTGTTCAGAATCTGTCACAAGCCAGAAGAAAAAGAACAACTGCTTAAGAGTGGTTAAAATAGCTAGAATGATTAGAACAAAGCTAGGAATAAGTGTGTTAATGCTTCGGCTGAGTGTCAGAGTAGAAAGATCTGGGCTGGATTACGATCCGTGGCATTGGAACCTAGCCAATGGTGCTAGTCAAAAGTGTTAATCTACCGCAATAAAACAAAACATAAATAGATCGATTTATAGCCATACACTAAGCATTAACTGATAACTCTTGTTTCCATTCAGTCAGGTATGTAAGAACTTTTATATAACTGGGACTTACTATATATAACTGTATATAACTTTTATATAACTGGGATTAGAGAATACTTCAAATATAGATCAGTTTTTTCTTTCTTTCTTTCTTTCTTTCTTTCTTTCTTTCTATTAATATATAGTCTAGTGTCCTTACACTATTTTTGTTGAAAGTGAATGAATATTTAGGTCCTTTTTTCGTTCAGGTCTCGTAGATCAGGCCAGAGCGAGTCAGAATGTAAACTGCAGCATTACCTTTTTGACTCTGCTAGAAGCAGCAAAGTGAATCAAAGAGTCTTCTGACTGATAGGAGTTACTCAGTGGTTGGTTCTGTGATGATCCACTTTGTCTGCCAGGTAAGGTTTTGAAGCTTTAAAGCAGACGTGTCAGATATATGATCTGCACAATGGAATGGCTTGAATTTTTATTAAGATTTGATATGAAGATCAATTCAGCTACAGAAAAATGTATACATAAGTAATTGTGCTAAAAAAAAATACATATAATCCAAATTAAGTTCATATCAATTCTTACCAGTACAAAATTGTGGAAAAGGTTAGTTTTTTTTAGTTGCTGGTTTACTAAACTGATCTCCCTGGTCCAGCACACTTCTCACTGGGTTTTCATTCCAACCAAGCACATCTCACACCTGAGTTAACTGAAAGCCAATCTCAACTGATTAAACAGGTGTAATCAGGTGTGGCTCCTGCTTGGTTGGAATGAAAACCCGCACCCACAGCGGCCCTTTCATGGACCAGCTTGACACATGTGACCTAAGGTGAGATAGACAATCCTGGGTAAATCCTTTCAAGGGCACTAATTGAAATACAAGGAAATTCAAAATGTAAGCTTGACGTGTTATTGAAGGATATTACTGGAATTTTTTTCCCACAAGTCAAGGTCAATAGAGTTGTGGGTGGTGGTGGTGGAGGTGGAGGATATAAAACATATAAAATTAAAGAATCATTTATTCAGGATGGGAGAACATAGTACGTACAGTTCTATGACCTGTTAGAGAGGCATGGGGAGGCCATTTAAATATCCGATGAAGTTACCAAATAGGGTTCTTTGCCTGATAAAGGGTTAAAGTTGCATTCAGTGGTGGAGGTTTTAATGGAAGATAGCTGTAGCTAGCCAAACCCCCAAAACATGCCCACTCACTGCCTAGCTGCCTGAGCAAGTGCAAGTAGATGCCTTTTTCTTCTGTCTGAATGCAGGTGGTCTTCGAGATTTGGGTTTTTTTTTTTTATCTGATTTTATAAGCTGGGAAAGCCAAAGAAAACAGAATTTTAGCAAATGTTTTATTTAGAATGTGAAGAAAACTCTGCCAACTACTAAAAAGTGTTAAGAAACTGATGGGACCTTTAAGACAGTACTTTTTCTATAATACAGAGCCACGGGGTTTTAATAAAGTGTCTTTCCCCCCTCCTGTGGACCTTTCTAATGGCCAATTATGAAAACAGTTGTGAACATAACTTTTGTTCAGTGCACAAAGATGATCATCCTCTTTTTACTGCAAGAGGGAAAACATAGAAAGGGAAAGCTGCAGTCAGCTGGTCAGTCAATAGAGCCAAATGATGCAGTAGATTTCAACAAAAAGCCCCAGAGTATTTATCATAGACAGGAAATCATTCACTATCCAGCAGCTGCATGGAGCATCAACAGGCGGTCGTGATGGAAATGAGTGGAGAAGGAAAGAGAAGAAAACAATAACAGACCCAGAGGAACAATCCATCCATCACTAGCCATTAACAGCTGTATGGATACCCTTCAATGGCTGTCAACCAAGCAAGGAGCAGATATGGCTCTGATTTTATTTGGTCACTGCTAAATATGAATGATGATGGCATTAGTCACACTCAGTCTTATTTCTAGTCTGTCCCAAAGCCAGCACGTGTCTCTCAGGGCTGCAAGACTGGATGTCATACCGCTGTACTATAAGAATAAAACCATCATTATGTGTGAAACTCATTAAATTTTCCTTATCCCACTCTAGGATCAAGTGGATCAACCAGTGACCTATTAGGCATTAGGCATGGTATAATGAAGTAAAATGCAGCTCAAATACTGCCTGCTTAAAGGAATATTTTAATCAGGCCATGTTCCAGACAGCAGCAAGAAGAGCTATAGGGAACAGTTCATTAGCAATAATTAACTGCAGATCCCAAGGCAGTCTGCACAATGTCAAGTCACAATGTCAAGTCACAAGGAGAATGGACTGGCCTCAAGTCTTTGAGACTGCACATGCAGACAAGATTTAAAAAAAATCTAGCCCCACATGGTTACACAGTACCACACACATATATGCTCATTTTATTAGATGACTTGGGAGGCTACTGAGGTACACGTTGAACTCACTGTCATGTTCATAAAAATGGTTCGAGACAACTTCAATCATGCTGGAAGTAGGCACTAGAAGATGGGTAAATTGTAGCCATGAAAGGATGCATATGGTCAGCAGTGATATTCACAAAATCTGCAGGATTCAAATGATCCGAGATTGGTATTAACGGTGCCAAGAAAACATTCCCCACACCATTATACCATCACCACCAGCCTGAACTATTCAGATAAGACAGGCTGGGTCGATGAATTCATTCTGCAGATGCCAAATTCTGACCCTTCTTCCATCTGCATCTCGCAGAAGAACCCGAGAATCATCAGACCAGGCAATGTTTTTCTAATGTTCAGCTGTCCCGTTTTGGTAATCCTGTGCCAAATGCTTTCTTCAGATTCCTGTTCTTAGCTGACAGCAGTGGAACTTTAATTGGTGTTGTCTTCAAGGTTTATGTACTCTGAGATGCTCTTCTGCTCAACACACACATACAGAGTGGTTATTTAAGCTCCCGAAGCGTTCCTGTCAGCTCGATCCTCCGGTCTCACCTTTCTCCTCTGACCTCCTCTTGCTTGAATGAGCAGGTGTACAAGTGTTCCTCATATCTCCAGCCACATCTATTTAACCACGGTGTATTCTCCATGTGTCTGTGTGTGAATATTTTGTCTACAGGAGTGTGTTTTTTTGTAATGGACTGTGAAAGTTCATCATTATTGACTGATATGATGGCATTTAGGCCAATTATGGATTGGCACATAAAGCAAGCTGATTGGACATACCGTACATTTACTTGCATGCCCTGGGGGGGGGG
>JAQMCW010000021.1:5781592-5793588 GCA_030068335.1 Chrysichthys cranchii
CTGATATGCACTGTGAGCTGTGAGGCCTTTTATAAATAGGTGTGTGCCTTTCCAAATCATCTTCAATCAGTTTCATTAACACAGCTGGACTCCAGTCAAGGTGTAAAACCATCTCAAAGATGATCAAGAGAAATGGACGGCACCCGAGTTAAATATTTCAGTGTCACAGCAAAGGTGTGAATACTTACGGCCACGTGATATTTCAGTTTTTCTTTTTTTTAATAAATTTGCAAAAAAATTCTATAATTCCGTGATTGTGCTGTCATTATGGGGTACTGAGTGTAGAGTCTTGAGGGGAAAAAAATGAATTTGATTGATTTTAGCATAAAGCTGCAATTGTACAAATGGTGAAAAATTGAAAGGGGTCTGAATACTTTCTGAATGCACTGTGTGGTCTTATGATGTCGCAACCTATCAGCCTCAAGGTTGAGCTGGTTTTCTGCACACCCTGGTTATTCTTATGAGTTTCCATAGCCTTCCTGTCCTGTGGTCACATACATTTCCCCGATTCTGATGTTTAAACCAAACCTGATCCTCTTCAACTCTTCAAATGTTGTTTTGCATTTGGATAACAGCTTGAGTGAACAGATGTATATGTATTCCTAATAATGTGGTCAGTGAGTTTACATTAAAATTGTTGAGTGTGCAGAAACAGCATAATATAAATATATAAGTATGGCTTTAATGGTGGAAAGCATTTGCACATTTTTAGTATGCACTGACCTCCCCTGCTGGGTCAAACATGACAAGTGGAATAATTGGAAAGCGGAGAAAGTGGACGACATGGAGGTGTCTCTGTGGTCCATCTTCCTTCTCTACCTTTCCACGCCAGAGGCAAGAAAAAGAGAAACCGTTATTCCAGCCAGTCACCAGAGATCTACCTCGTGCCATGAGATGACATGAGCCTGAGAGTCAAAAAAGCGAACTGGAGACAGGGAGACAGTGAGACAGTGAGGCAGTTTCACTCGGCATTTCACACATGTTTAATTTTACAGTGTGACCACTCTGAGGATCAACAGACCTCTCGTGGGTGCCTACTTGATAATTATCTCATCGTCCACCTGCCATGGACTTATTTCACACTGACTCATCTTTATAAAAACCAAGGCAGCCCTAGGCCATGTCTGAGTTTTGAGTCTTGGTCACGTCCTGAGAAATGACAGAGATTTCTAGAGTCTGTAGATCCCGTACTTATTTTAAATTCACACTAACAGCCTGTCCAAACCTCCCAAGTCTCCTCTTGACAATGAAATAACATACTTCTCTGTTGAGTTAATCATGAGGCAAAGGTTAATTGAGCTTTAGACAAAGATTCAACCCTGTCAGCACACTGGAACCACAATAAATGACCGCAATCATCCCATTTGACAGCATTCGCAAGAAGACAGGGTCACCCTATTCAGCCGGTTTCCCAGACCACAATACAAAACTGGTTTGGATCTCTACTGAAAAAGAAAAAAAAAATCTCTCATTTTTTGGGTAAGTATTTTCCCTCAAGATTGACCTTACTGGTCCATGATCGCAGCATGTATAATTAGGCCGGGACATTTCTCTCGAGCAGTGTAATGAAACTGTGAGAAGATAGGGCAGGAGGTCAGTTTGGCAGTCTGGTGCTTCATCTTGTTTTGTTTTTTTTTTTGTTTTTTTTCCCAGGGAGACACTAGAAAGTAATAAATGCCCAAGATGCCAGAGATGGCAGGGGGGTAGGGCACAAAAAAGAGGGACAGTCTGACATTTCAAGTTCAACTCTTGCTACAGGGAAAATGTCATATCATTCCAGAGATATCTATCAAAGTCAAGAAGAGTTTTCCAGAATGCCATACAGGCTCATAAAATGTTCATCAATAAGCCAATACATGTTATAATTGTTACAATTCCAGAACAGTGCAGAATCCTCAGTGATCCCTACTGACGCTCGACTCTGCTCAGCTGAGCTTTGGCTTCTTGGTGTTGTCATTGTGTCAAAATGAGAAACTCTTCATAAATAATATAAAAATGTTTGCAGACATCACCAGACCTCGTATCAATCTGCAGCTCCCATCTGTGAGTCATTGCTGAGCTTTCTCTAGCTTGCCAGAGTTATACACTTCAAACACTTTGGGTTTTGTGAGAAGAAGGGTGACTATTTTCCAACTTGCCCAATATGTCCAAGCTCTAATGACGGACTGACTAAACAGATTGGATGCCAGAAGAAATACTAGTGCAGAATGAGAAAATGTCATTTTATGGGCATGAACTGTTTATACAATGTACAGTAAATTTATTAGGAGACATTTACTTTAAGGCTAGCACATCAATTTCACATTTTTACTTCTCCACAGGCCCGTAAATCAACTACTCATCCTCAATTTCACCCCCATTTTAACACGAAATTGATCATTTGCCAGTTCCCACCCAGCGACCAGCTCTCCCCTATCATACCCAGGGAGAGAAGGCTAACATGTCCTTCCCCCAAGATACTTAAATCCAGTCACCTGCACCTTTTTGACCTACTGCCCATGCTACATCACGTGGCACTGCAGGACATACAGAACAAAGTGCTGCCCACCCTCTTCCACATACAGAAGCTCACAGATGGTTATGATTGGCATTTTTGCTGTGATCAGCATGATCTCCCACCTAGAGAGCATGGCCAATTTTACTTCCTTACCTTCTGGCTACAGATGGCTGTGGCTTCATTGGGAATAAAACTCCATCCATGCATCTATTTGCTATGCCACTTATCCAGTGCGGGTCATGAGGGAAGCTGGAGCCGATCCCAGCTGACATCAGGTGAGAGGTGGGGTACACCCTGAATAGGTTGGCAACCTACCTATCATAGAGCTAACACGGAGACAAACAACCATTCAGACTCACACTTTTGGGCAATTTAGAGTAACCCGTTGAACTTATGAGCGTGTCTTTAGAATATGGGAGGAAACCAGGGTACCCAGAGGAAACCCAGGCAAGCATGGGGAGAACATGCAAACTCTGGATTTGAGCACAATCAAATTTCCTTTTTTTTTTTTCCGAGTCAACCAGGGATTCAAAAACATGTTTGACGAGTCATCTTTTCCATAATTTAATCAAGCACTGTTTCAGGTCATTTAAACTGTCAGGCATCAAACATGTGCAACAAATAAAATCTTATTTTTAGTCTGATTACACTTTTTTTTTTTAGGATACTTGGCAGCTCAGCGGAAATTGTTGATTCTGAAATGGATAGCTCCTTGTGGCTTAAAATGGATCGGGGACGCAGTGTCCGCAGCAGCATCCGGGAGATTTTCAAGTTTAACCCCAGCCTTAGTAGCATCAGAAAACAAGTTGAATTGGCCACTTTGACCTGGCTTGCACCACTGATCTGACTCTATATTAGCCAAGCGGGATTGTATAAAACAAACAAGCAAGCAAAAAATAAAAAATAAAGCTCTTTCACAAAGTGCTGGTTTGAACAGAATCACCTCTGCACACATTGCAAGAATTTTATTTTATTTAGCTTTAAAGGACAGCAAAAATAACATTAGGAGGAATTCCAATGGGAGTGGGATTAAAAAAAACTCTCTCGCACAAAGCTCGACACTTCTTGCAAAGTGAAAGCAAAGTACTGACGGTCCATTAAAGCAAAATAAAAGAAAAAACACGTTTCCCAACACAGCATGGTGCAGTATTGGGAATATTTTCAGACTAACAAATTACATTTAATCTTGCTTTCTTTAGCATCTGCTTCTCAGCTTTTTTCCCCCTACCTTCCAACTTGTCAAGTCAACAGCTCCCAATAGTAACAAACAGTGAATATAGTAATCAATTATGAATAGCTGACTAGTCCATGTAACCCCTTGATCTTTATTAGGCACCCAATCCACCAATTGTAGGCTGTGAATGTCTGTGGTGGGGACTGACAGGACACAGATGGCAAAATTTAAAGCTTGCAGACAGCCAGCATGGCTACTAAAAAAGGCTCTTAGAATTAGTATTATTATCTATCACATATAATAGCTCCTAATTCTAGTATCAATCATGGGATTGGTGTATCCATAGTAGGAAAGATACTCTATAAAGTGCTATATGGTCAAAATCAGAAATATTGATCTCATACTGATTTTTAGCACAAATAAATATAAACTCAAACTCAGACACTGAGGTTCTTTAGTACTTGTCTCCTCTTATGGCTGTACTAAACAGGTTAATTGTTGGAAATTATTGATAGGAAAGTTTAAAAAAAAATCAGTCGCTAGCTGAAAATGCGCTATAGAGACGAGCATTGCCAGAGGCAATGGAGTCACCTGGCGCTGGACAGATGCTGTGCTTTTTAATTTGTGCAATTTAACACAATATATTTGTAGGGACAAGGGCATAAGCATATACTGACTCCAGCGGTGTACTGAAAAGCACAGAAGTCATTTCTCATTTTCATAATAGACATTTAATGTGGAAGTGTTAGGATTGGAAAGTGTTGGCTCAGCTGTGGCAGCCGGCAGGACCTGAGTGGGAGGTGGTAATGAAGGTAATGAAAATAACTGTAGGCAAGGGACAGGTTTATGCAACAGATGAACAGCTATCATTCTTTAAATAGCAACAGTAGTCTATCCATCCTGATTTTCCAATTAGACAAAGGTATTTACTTTTTACCCTGATCTATTTAAGGCTTTTTTTTTTCCTTTTTTTCTTTCTATTTTTTATCGGGGAGGTTTACTTACCTAAATCTCTCCTCGGGACAGAAAGAGTCTTTATGTTAACAAGTGAAAGTTAAGATCTAGAATTTGAGGTGTTTTGTACATTGATTATTATTTATATTACAAAAATGTAACTGATACATGACCTGAGGTTTTGTGTTTGTAAAACATATTTTGGTTCAATGTTACAGAAAATCAAGTGACATAAGCTAGCTTTCTAACGGCTGATGCCAATTCTAACCTAATAAAACTGTGGCCATGGACTATTCTGATATATATTAGATTTTTAA
This sequence comes from Chrysichthys cranchii, assembly GCA_030068335.1. NCBI lineage: Eukaryota > Metazoa > Chordata > Actinopteri > Siluriformes > Claroteidae > Chrysichthys > Chrysichthys cranchii. The sequence goes on from JAQMCW010000021.1 coordinate 5,786,535, forward strand.
AAATATACATTTATATATATTTTTACAACAGTGCAAAACATGAAATCCATTTGAATGAGTTTAAAAGCGTTAGCTAAAAAAGTGTGTTGTCTACTAGCTACAGTTAAGTGTACATTAACTGGCTAACTACTTTGGCTAACCATTTCAATCACATGATTTCTCTGGTGTAGTTGCTATATTTGTGACAGAATTTCTGGATTATCTGCATAATGCAACTGTAACTAGAGAGCAAAGATGGCTAAGATTTGACTACAATTGAGAAAATTAACAGACAAAGCCAATAAAATAGACTGTGCTCCTTCTACTAAACTAATGGTAAACTGTTAATGTAATGACTTGAACAAGCAAAAAAAACCAAACAAACAAAAAAACCTTAAAGCATTTAAGAGGACAGACTGGCTGTCCGTGTCTCTTAGATCTTGGTCTTAGATCCTTGTCATGCAGTAGAGCACATAGGGTGCCAGACGGCCCCCAGTTGACATTTCTGTAGCTAAGTGCATTTTACGGGGTGAGGTCGCTAGCCCCACGCCCAACCCTCCCGTAACTTAGGTTCATGCACGCGCACACGCACACACACGGGCAATTTAGGCTAGCCAATCCACCTAATGTGTATGTCTTTGGACTGCGGGAGGAAACCAGAGTACCCAGAGGAAACCCACGCTGACAACATGCAAACTCCACATAGAAAGGCACCCGTGCCGAACCTGGGGCGTGAACCCAGCACCTTCTTGCTGTGAGCCGACAGTGCTAACCACTTAGCCACCATGCCTCCCCTCCTATCCAGGTTCAAGTAAGTAAAGAATGCTCAGAAAGGAGGAAAAAAAACAACTTGCTATTGCTAATGCTAATGTTAGCAATAATTGCTGCACAAACTTTGCTAGCTAACTAACACACATATGAGGCAGCACGAGAGAGAGGATCTGCTGCAATGCTGATTCCACATAGCGAAGAAACTTTAGGGCACACCAATATCAATGTAAATGAAAATGAATTTCCTTAATAAAATCTCAGACTCTATAAAGGAGTCCGATTTATGCCATCGGTCTCATATTCAGTCCTCAACGTGGCAGCAATTGTACAGGATGATGTCACATGAAGTTAGACTGTAGGCAGGCCGAACCCTCTGCGAAAACATGAATGCTGGTTTACTTATCCATCACTTTATCTTTTCCTCTGAAGCATCACTTGTCTAGTACCTCCATGTCCGCTCCTCCTAACTTGTCCAATGCTGATTTAGAAGCTTACGGATGTTATTGCTACAGGATGAGAAAATTGAAGGGACACTGTAACAGGATTGAGAAAACGTAGGCACCATTTTCGGAAGTGGAATTGGGTATCGCCTCAGGCATTTACTCTACAAGGACAGTTATCATAGGAGGCATTAAGGATAGGAGCGCAACAGCCACATACACAAACAAACACTGATACACACTGATGTGCCCCAGAGCACAACATGAATACTGCCTGTGTTGTTTTATGCTTGATTGTAAGGATGAGGTTTGAGGTCTAAATGCTAATAAAAGAAATGAATGTCTTCATATAGCCTAAGCTGAACAAGCAAACATGTCTGAAATTTCAACATGGTGTTCAGAGAAAATCAATATGGAGCGCTGTTGAACACTGTGATCACTAACCATATCTTATAAACAACCTCTATTGGTACTTTAGGGTATCTCTACCTACATTTTAGTATAATCCTAATTACCAGAGGTGGCTGTTATAAATATATAACTATAAATAGACAAATTTCCAAATAAGATTAACAAAAATACACCAGTATAAAGTTTCATTTTTGGCATCTGCATCGGATTATTTCCTGTTAAGAAGCGTCTTCAAGCAGATTATTTTGGAATTTTGTGGAACTAAGCGCAACAGTGCCACCCATGGGTAGTATGCAGAATGGTATGAAGAAGAAAAAGGCTGGGGCTGATTTATTTCTAGCCCAGACTGTAGATTAATTCAGCCTACCAGTGATAAGTCATTCCTGGGTTACACAAATTGGACAACTCACCAGATTTTGTGTTCAAGTACTGATATTTTTCAGCCAGCTTCACTGACTCATCTGTAACACATTGCCATCAGTGATATTCCTAAAACTAATAGTCGACAGTCTAAGCACACATTATTGCATCATCGAACAAATAATATACAAAAGAAGAAATAACATAAATGTAAGTTTGGTGGGTTTTTTGGTGTGTTTGCTTGAATTAAAGGGTTACAACTTTTCCAGCCATATTCAGAGATGGTGACTCTAACTTACTTTACATCAGTATTTATGCAAGGAAAGTTATGTGTATGCAGAAAGTCGATTTCCTGAGTGGGCCTATGAGATTTTGCAAATTACCTGCCTGTAGTCCACACCTCCGTGGTTAGTAGATTTTCCTTGAGTAGCGGCGTCTATTTTTCAATAGCGTCTAGACTGCTAACTCTAAAGACAAGCGCTTCATCCCGTCGCCTTTTCTTTGCTGTCAAACATTATACAGGAGACGATGTGGAAAAAAAATGCAATGATATACAGCCAGGTTTATAAATATTTGAACACTGACCAAGATATTGCTATCACCATATGTGGAATTAAAATGAAAGAATAAATATAAGCACAAAGACTTTCAGCTTTAATTTAAAAGCTCGCTATGTAGAATTTAACCACCTGAATTCCGCTCCCTTTCCCCTCCCTTTCCGAGTGTGTATTAGTAACATACACAGTCTTTACGTACTTTAGTGACACCTAAAGTTCCCATGGCTTACTTTCAATACCTCCATTCATGCTTCCCTACGTTGTCCATGTTAAGTAATAAGCACACTCCTTCATTTTTCAAAATTTGGATTCTCAAACTTCTTACCCAGTACCAGCAAACACAAATTCCTCTTCTTTCTCCTTCTTCGTCTTCCTTTCTTCTTCTCTGTTGTCCATTAGGTGAATCCATGCTACATGTAAAACGCAAAACATGTTGCAATGTGCTTTCTAAAGGTTTGTCCATTCTAGGCTCCTGTAGTGGCTCCATAGAGGTGGACCCGCTCCCTATGAAGATATAAAGGGCTCATGCTAATCTTACAAAAACACAACGATTCATAATTATTATTCAATAATTAAAGACTATGAAAACATAATTAAGAATTGTACTCCAGTATTATGGATTATATGGAATATATACCCCATTTCTGTTAATAGATCGTACATAGTGGACCTTTAAGGGTATACGTATATACGGTGCAGGAATTATAGCACATCACGATTAAGTTAATAGAGTCCAATTAACTAATAGAATAATGCAGATGTTTTTGTTACTTGGGATAAGGTGACCGAGCATTCATCTGCTACTGCTGTGTACATAGTACGTCCATTTGTCTGAACAGGAAAGAAAAGAAGGAAGCTTCAGATCGTTGCACCGTAAATTTCAATCAATTCCATTCATTCCATTCATTTACATACTCCATGCCCACACATATTTCAAAAGGAAATGTTTGGTTAAATTACCGGCTAGCCAGTAATAGCCATGCCTTGACTGAAGCGCTCTGCTGCCCATAAATATTTAAGGTGTTCTGATTGGCTGTGAAATAAGTGTTCTTCACCTGCTCGTTATCTCGGTGCCCTTATCAGCTCCTGTTGGGCTAAAACTGTGCGTAATTTAAAGCACATTCCTGCCTGTCCACTTGAACCTGAAAATTGGGCCTATTACCCAACAGAGCCTCCAATGCAAGAGTGTGTCTCAAATGTGCTGTGCGTAATAAATGTCACCATGGCACTGAGATTTAATCATGCTAGAGCTATGTCGTCTCCAGTTTAAAAGGATAGAATGTGATGTGGCAGACAGAGCACCATGATGAAAGATTGGAAAAAAAAAAAAAATACAGCTTTGAGAAGAAAAAAAAAATATATATAGATTCATTCCAATTTGGGTGTATTAATAACACCCAGATGCTCTTTCATTTGCCGGGAATGCTTTTGAATCCCCACGATGCGTCTCTAATCCTTTTCTGCGCTCGCGGAATCAAATTTGGTTTCATTTGAGGTGTCATGGCAACACTTCCTGGAAGACGAACTGCAGAATCTGCATCCATGCAAAGAAAGGACGACAGAATCACATTTTCAAATGTTCAACCAGGCTTTCTGCTTCATGCCTACTGCTTCATAATATCTAAATGCTTGCTCCTTCATAAGCTTCATAAAGCTTGCTGTCTGAAGCTCAGTTCAATCTGAATGCGATATGCCTTCAAATCAAGCCTCTAATCAAATCATTTCAGAAGGCGCAAATCTTTTTTGGAGCGTGGAGCAATCTGACTGGGGCATGCAGAGATTTCCGAGCCTTCGGGTTTATTCATGAGAGGGAAAGGGATGAGGCGTGAGGTGTGTGCATGCACTGATGGCAGCATTTACACACATCCGCGGGCACTCTGTTGCTTCCCCGCTGCACCATTAGCTCCTGCCAAGCGCCTGCGCTCAGAGATAGCTTTAGATTGGGAAGTCCCTGTGCATTACACGTCCATTTTGTGCTTCTGCACTCCAACAGCTCCAAAACAGGCAGCCAATGGTCAAAAGAGCTCGAGTGTGAGATGAGAGACATGGAAAAAGGAAGAACGGAGTCGTCGACAGGACACGCGGCGCTTCCTATAGTGTACAAGATCATAAAAATATCATCGGGTCCGCTGAGCATTCGGGGCGAAACTTATCAGGGCAGTGTGATAGCTCCCGTAAAAAGGTAGGTAGTGATCCAGCCCATGGTTATGGGAATAATTCATGGGTGCGTGCCATGAGTGCATCATAAGCTTTGTTTACAGCACATGTTAAAGCATACGATTAATCCTTACGAGCTTCTGCTATAGCCTGAGCAAACAGCACAAATCAAAAGAAAGCAAGGAGAGGTAGATGACAGCACTTTTTCCCCCCCTCTTTCATATCCTGTCCACTCTCCCAGTCTTTTATAACAGGCTGTGATCATAAGCTGCTGCCTTCAGATATAATCTTTCACGGCGCCCTTTCCTTCGACAATATCGTTTCTTTTGCGGACTGAAGTGCACCGGTGTAGACGGAAACTCATTTTCGGAGAAAGAAAACGTAATGAAAAACTACTTTGGGCCTCACAGAACCGCCTGGAGTGTCCAACTTTGCTGAAGAATGCTCCATGTGCAATGAGGACAGTTGTCAATATAGCGGCACACAGCTCTTTGCAGAGCAAATCCATTAGCTGAGCTTTAGTCTGACAGGAGCCCTTTCAGCAAATCTAGGCAGAACGAAAAGAAAGATGACCGGCACTCAGTATCAGCCTTTTTTCTCCATTTGCCTATTCTCTGAGATTTATTCCGATCACTTGGAAGCGCCACGGATCGTGTAGTTACATAAAGAATAATATAGAAGAAATCGCTTTTAGCCAGGAGTGCTTTTTACGTTGCCTTTTTGGTTTAATGCAGAAAGGTAAGATACATTTTTACTTTTTCGCCAGAATAAGCAAGGCTGAAACTTTGGTAAAATATTAAACCAAACAACAGATTTATTTTGTGGACTTTTGTGTCGTCAGTTGGCTGAGGTCCTAGACGGCGTCTTTAATGCACACGTTCGAATGAGAACCTTTCTGCCAACACAAATCCAAAGATTAAGATAATGCATACAAATGAAACTTGCACTGACTAAAATGGATATTAACGAGGCCTTCTGTGACGCTGGTGTCCTTTTGAATGCACGTTATACGCAATTAAGGCTGTCACGCCAGATAATTTGCAGATTAACCAAAGGCCAAATGCCATAAGAGATCCTTGATGCGCATATACGCGGTTCCCTTTTTGAAATATCAAATGTCATTTCTCATACTGAGCCCTTTGTGCATATTGTTATAGATCTATTTTTGTCTTGCCTAGGGGTTGCTCTTTGAGTTGGATGAAATTCGCATACCCTTAAGACTCGAGTTACCAAGGCGTGTACGACGCTTTTATCCCTGGCCATCCTCCAGGCACAGAAGCCTCATCTAGTTAAGAGCGCAATGAAATGCAAGCGCACTCGAATCGTGTGTTTCCTGCATGTTAAAAGAGCCCTCGCTTTCTTCCTCCTTCAAAAGCCAGAGCAGGGGAGAGCTGCTGCTGATATTGAAAGCGTGTGAGATGGATTTTCACTTTGCTATGTTCCAGAAATGTCCTACGTTCTAATACGGAGTTCATATAATTCCTAAATAGAATATACAGTACCGGATATGGTTCTTCTCCCCCCCCCGTTGGACTAGCTTTAATGAAACACATCCACAGCGTCAGCGAGGGTATGACGGAAGAGAAAAAAAAATAGAACAAAATACTGACACTAACAAATTGTCTGACCTTAAAAAATGATTCACTGTGGTCTAAGGAAAGAAGCAAGACAGGCTAAGAGTATCAATAAGTTAATTTCATCTCATTATCTTCTTTAAGGTCAAAGCCCGAGTAACACAAGAGTGCAGTGAACTTAATTTCTGTGAAATCAGATATGAAAAAGCCAGAGAGCACACCAGAAATAATAAGTGCGCACTGAGATGTATGAATATATGCAGGTGGAATATCTAATAACCCCCAGAACCACTACATGCATCCAAGCAGGAGAACCACAGGCCATGTCCGACATCTTGACGGCAAAACCTAGGGGCATTTTGCTTGAACAAACCTGATCAGCTTCAGGTTGAACAGGCATTTTATGGCATGCTAATTGTCCAAGTGTACCGCCAAATAAGGCACAATACTGTATCTCACAGATGCTAATACCAGTTAGTTTTGTTATTGAAATCAAATATCTGACTGTTCAAATAAATGGTTCTGAATCCTAAAGGTTGTGTTTTATGGGGTAAAATGGTAGAACTGCAGTTGGAATACATCAACAAATTTAGCTTCTGAAATGTAATTCCTCATAAAAGCTGGGGGGAAAGGAGGGGGGCATTATTTTCACTTATAGAGTTGATCCTCTCATCTACGGACACCGCATTAACGGATATCGGACGCAACGGACAAAATCCGCTGGCCTGAATACATAATCCATTAGCCAGAATGTCCGGTACGAAAGTTTAAAAATCCCGGGTGTTGCGAACCGAGTCCTGTAGTT
>JAQMCW010000021.1:5886990-5897375 GCA_030068335.1 Chrysichthys cranchii
CTTCTTCACGGATTTCACCTGTCGTGGGGTGGGCGCCGGAACGGAACCCCCGTGATAGGTGGGGGTTCACTGTATATTTTACTCTCTCAATTTTTTTCCACTTTATACAGTATAGGTCATAGACATGCACGTGAAATTTCATGGAACATGGAATTTCATTCAGATTCAGACAAAGTTGTTTGTCCCTGCATGTGTGCTTTCTCACATATACAGATAAACTGCTAGAGCGTACACAGGATGGGGCAAAAGAACAAAATGATCCAAAGAGCAACAGTTTTGTGAGTGGAAACGCCCTGCTGATGAGAGAGGTCAGAGGAGACCGGTCAGACTGGCTCGAGTTGACAGAAAGTCTACGGGAACTCTCTTTGCACCCGTGGTGAGCAGAAAAGCGACCCAGGTTGTCAAACAATGCGGTAGCTCGCCTCCAACAGCAGAAAATCCCCTGATAAACAGGAATCTGAGATGACGGTGTCCAAACGCTTACCAAACCTGGACAGGTGAAGATTGGGGAAAGACCAGGCAACCTTCAACTTCAACCTTGCATTTATTTATAGTCTTCAACTGGTCAGTTGGATGACAGCCACAGGGGAGCTCCAGACCCAAGTTTGACTGCCTGGTTTCTCCTAGCCTTGATCTCCCATGAGAGATGCGAGCCCTCAGGCCATGGATCGAGCGCAAGCGCATGTCTGTTATTTTCATCAACGCCAGCGAATTTTGCTCTGCTCTGCTCCGGTGACTCTGTTTGCACCGTCTTGTGCCATCCTTCCGATTATTTCTCAGCACTCTCGGCCTCCCGTGTCACGCTTGTGCAAATATGATTTCGCTTAACATTTCCTTTGTAAAACGTCCCCTCCCGTCACTTCCCAGCACAGGCACCGTTCAATATAACACCAGGACGCCATGCTGTGCCCAGATAAGCACATCTCTGCTGGGGTCTTCACAAAAATAATTCCGAACGAATGGAATTAATTGAAAAAGTATGAACGAACTTGTTCGTCTATTGCACATTTTTCCCGCTGTTCTTCATTATTATTATTACGCGTACATCATCATAGAGGTGCTATAATTAATATCGTTATTTTCTTTTTGGGGAAAATAATGAAAAGTCAACACGTTTAAATGTTATCTGACAACTCTTTTTTTTTTTCCCCACTGACGTTGACAGTTTTCAATGTTTCATTGAGAAAACAACGACCTTTCCTGTTGGGATAAATACCCAGATACAATACATACCTGATATATAGTAAAAAAAAACAAAAAAAAAAACAGCACAGCTTTATCATGGTCTCTCGATGTTAAATGCTATGATTTGATATACCGGTAGATCCCTTTTTTAAGTGCCAGGACGAGGTAAAAGCCTAAAACTTCTTTTTTGTTTTGTTATAATCTTTGGTTGTCTAGCTTGTCATAAGCGAGCCTGATAATGTGAGCCAGATAATACACCAAGCAATAAACATAAGACCCACTCCTGTCTGTCAGCATTTAGTTCGACTTTTTTCATGCCTAAACCTGAAGTGTGATGATGCGTGACTTATCTTAGCTGGCACAGTACACAATCTCTGTCAATTCTGACCCGACACCCGTGATAGCACTATTACTATTATTTTCAGGGCGACTCAGCAGCTCAGGAACATCATATTTGAAAGTGTTTTTGCCTGCCTGGCTTGGGCATACAGAAAATAACAAACGATAAAAATGCTTCTAATCTACAGGTGGATATAGACATTTTGCCTTCCTGTATGGTGGTAACATCTCCCTTAGCGGCAGCGAGCCTGTTGCTTTTTCCATCATGGTCTGCAACAGTGCAATACTATTGGATATGGAGTCCGTCCTGCTGCTGGATCTCTAATGTGTTTGCCATCGTAGTCAGGAAGGGCTGCTTTAGCCATGTGGTAATTGCACCTATCAATTATGCTCACGCATTGTCTGGCGCACTGTGTTCATCCTTAATGAGCATGTCTTTGAAATATTCATGTGATTAACAATGCTCTGATTAACTCCGCAATTTGAGAGCAATTAGAAAAAACTCACATGTAAAGTAAGGAGGAAGAATTGCAAGAAAAAAGGGGGGAAAAAAAACAAAACAAACAAAAAAACCAATGCCCAGGTTTACCAAGTGGCCTGGGAGTTAATTGTACACGGCTTTAATAACGACTTCAAAAGTAATGGTTCGGTGAGCCGGACATGTACAATAAATCGAGTAAATTAGCATCCTTCACTTTGAGATATTTGACAGAAGTACTCTAGATTCATTTTTAAAAGCCTATTTAAAGACAATTTGATGAGATATGCTAATGTAATGCTATCAGTCAACACTACAGCCAATTTAAGCTGAGGCTATCGCTACCCTTAGATACATTTTAATTCATCGACCCGGATTCAGGGGACATTTTTCAGTAATTAGAAATGTAGGCGTGTTTGCACTATTAGCTACCTTCACGTCACGTATCGTATCAAATTAACCGCAGGAATGTTGTAAAGGCCAGCAAAACGCTAACGTACTCTCGCTTGGAAACAAAAATTCGTTTGGGACACGCATCAATTGCGAGCCAAAGAAACTTTGGTTCTGAATGAAACAATGTTCCGTGTTTTTAGTTGTCTAGGAGCCGCTAAAGCGTAAATTCTGCACATGCTCGGATTCTTTCTGGTTGACGGATTACAAACCGCGGAATTGCTAAGCATCTAGACATGGGATCTACGCTATTGCTTCAATACCTCCTCGGATATATGCACTTCTGACGCCATCATGTGAATTTTTATCTCCCTTGTGACATCTGTAACTTGTTACACAGCAACAATGCTAAGCAGAAGCGACACACCATATTGTGGCACATCAGTCTGTCGCGTAGAAACGAATCGACAGAGCCAGATTGGGGAACGGCATGAGGTTGAATAGAGCAGAAGTTTCATGTCGTACTGCGCTGCATCACTCATCCAAAGGAAAACATCGATAGACGCAGTCACGGCGCTGTGTTCAGGGGTGTTTAATTTGTCCCTAGTTTGAGGCGGGAACAAAAGAAATATCATATGCTACCCCTGGGATCTGTTCACAGCCGAGTAATGGATGTCACCTCAGTTTAGGCAGTGTTCATTTATACTTATATCAGCGTAAACGCAAAGTTGAGTTTACGACACCCGGTATACACGCATGCAAGTATCTAATCAACTAACCGTGCAGAAACAGGTCAAGAGCTCAGAATAAGGGAAAAAAAATAATCTGGTAATCTCAGATCTCAGAGATGTTGACTGTGCCAGATGCACTGGTTTGATTATGATTATTACAACAGTGGATCTGTGAGCCTATGGAGGTTATACAAAGTGGTGTGAAAAACATCCAGTGAGTAAAAGTTCTGCAGGAAATCCCTTATTGATCAGAGAAGTCAGAGTCGAACAGCCAGATCGGCTCAAACCAATTAGAAAGCTACAGTAACCCAAATGACCACTCTTTATACCCAGACCGAGCAGAAACGTGAATCAGAATGCACAACATGTTGACACATGGGACAGATGGGCTACAAAAGCCGAGGACTTTTCATCAGTCGTCTGAAGTGGTTACGTTTTGTTTCATAGTGATGCTTCACTGTACCAATTTTGATGAGCATCATGTACTCTAAACAGATTAGACATCTGGTTTGAATTTGAGGCAGGATGAATAAACACTTCTTTGTGCATTCATCCTTAAACACTATTCTTTTGTGAACTTTTCTAAAACCGTTGTTGTTGTTATCATTCTTCGCTAATCAGACCAGAGATGGTAAGGGAAATGAACAAGGTTTCAATCCCTATGTTTTTTTCCTCATATATTTCAAAAGTGTGGTTCAGTCGGACGAAATATCCCAGACTCTGGTATATTTCACTTTGATGTCATCTATGCCGAGAAAGTCCTAAAAATCTACTAATGGCAACTTTAATGAAACATGCCCAGGATTTGTACATACATTTGTAGACTTACATATTAGGAATGTAGAGTGTAAAATAAACCGGTGTGATATCTACCTGAATGATTAAAGACCGGAGACACGGAGCATGACTGACGGAATGAGAAAGCTATGTTTGATTTTGATGTGCTGTGAGACCCGGACTGTCAATGTTTCCCATCACAAACATGACTATGATGTATTACTGAGTATAGCCTGCTGGGACTTCTGTCATATTTAGAGAAGACGATATGAACGGAGTGTATTGAACAATTGTTCTAATTTTGTTAGTCAGGTTATTTAGTGAGGATGAGGCTTAATACATTTACACTTGAACTGGATGGATGGATGGATGGTTGGATAGATAAACATACTGATAAAGTTTTCCCCCCAATGTTCTCCTCATTTACCAATTCCCACCCGCTAACTCAACGCTTTCCCACAATAGCCGCAAACAGATGAAGCGGTGAAGGCTAACACATGTTTCCTCCAATACCACTACCAAAGCCACCCTATGAACTGTATGCAGCGTAACCCTGGAGTAACGTGCTGCCGCCTGAGCTCACAGATGCCCAGCATTAGGTAGTGTCTCTCTAATAGACAGGTACGAGACAGTATGTCATTCAACCCAGACGGCATGGCTAATTTTATACTATTATTAAGTCGTGTGTGTGTGTGTGTGCGCGCATGTGTGTGTGATGTACATACCCCAGCCCAAGCACAGGAAACGCTTTCGAATGAGGCGTGTCCTAATCTTGCCAATCACAGCAAGGTAAGACTGCCACGCCTCTGTTAGGACCCAGCAGAAAGAGGCCAGAAAGAAGAAATGGAGAAAGGCAGCAGTCACAGTGCATAGCCCCTAAAAATAAGAGACATACAATGAGAGAGAAAGAGAAAGAGAAAGAGAGGGTGAGTATTGCACAAACAGACAACGCATGTGCTCTTATTAGGATAAAACATGACAAACTGAAAACCTGCCAGTGAATGCGTGCAGATGTCACATTGTTCAATGTCAGATTTTCACACGTGTGTGTGTTTGTGTGTGTGTGTGTGTGTATTTGTTTATATTCTTATACTTATACTTAACAAAAAAATGTATTTAAGGTTAGGGATTGAATTAGTGCCGTAGCATTAATTAGCTGCATTACTAATCCTGCCAATAGAAGGTCGCGACAATTATAACAAGACGAGCATGTGTACGTGTGTGGAGAATTACACGAGGAAGCATACTAAAAGGTCAGAGTTATTCTTTGTCAAGGCATGGTGGGTGTTAGAGAAAGATGGAGAGAGATAGGAAATAGGTTAAACTGCATTAAACATCGCCACTTTGCAGCACTAACATGACATTTTGGTGACGCCTCCATTGTTGAGTGAATATACCGCACAATCAACTCATTTCCAAGAGACTAATAAATGATTGGAATTCGAAGAAGAGCATGAAAATGACATGCGGTCTACCAGGGTTTAACAATTGACACGCATTTACAGCAGCCCGGCATTTAAAGTTAACTATGAGGGCGAATCAAAAAGTAAAAATACATTTAAAAAAGGCAAAATACATTTAAAAGCTTTAATAGAAGAAACTGTGAGACACTGAACAGGTCGCTTTTCTGCATAGTCCCCATGCACGGCGTTCAAGATCGTTCAACAAGCCTCTGGATTCCTGCAGAGAAGAAGTTTTTCGCCTGCTCCCGAAAACCAGGTGAGCTCCGCTTCCTTTACGGCATCATTCATCAGAAGTGAATCTGCGCCCGCGCAGTGTAGACTGAAGATGTGATGATGGCTCGGCACCAGATCCGGGCTGTAAGGAGGACGTGGAAGGCGTTGGAACCCGAGCCGTTGCATCGTCTCTACCATCCCTGCTGCTGTATGAGGACATGCACTGTCATGGTGTAGCAAGACTGTTTTGAACAGAGTTCCTCTTCTTTTGCTGCGAATTGCAGGTTTAAGTTCATTTCGCAGCAATGCACAGGAATTTGCACTGTTCACTGTCTTTGTGCTTGGTAATGCACCCACATAGGAGCCTTCACGTCCCAAAAGAACGCTCACATGACTTTCTTGGGGGAGGGCTGACTTTTGAATTTCTTCTTCGCTGGAGAAGACAGATGTCTCCACTCCTTGCGTTGTCTTTTGCGCTTTGGGTTATGGTGTACCATAATTTCTGGACTATAAGCCGCTACTTTTCCCCCCACGCTTTGAACCCTGCGGTTTATACACCAATGCGGCTTATCTATAGATTTTTCTTCGCTAACTGCCATCAGTGGGTGCTAAAACGTGAAAGACGCAACAGATCAATGCACAGAAGAAGACATTACCGGTAGTTTTTGGCACTTGATGCAAGAAGCATGACATGCACATTAAGGTATGTAAATAAACATTTAGAAAAACTTTCTTGTGTAAATATCGCATTTCACAACGTATACATCTGTGGCTTATAGTCTGGTGCGGCTAATATATGTAAAAAAATTTTTTTTCTTTTAAAATTTAGTGGGTGCGGCGTATATTCCGATGCACTCTGTAGTCCGGAAATTACGGTAATTTTAAATCTGCCTATTCTTTTTGATTCTCCCTCGTAGATATACGGACCATGACTGAGGACAATGAGCAAGGAATTATTGCTTTTATAGGATCAATCAAAAATGGGTTGGAGTGGTGTGGCCTGCACGAATCATGCTTTTTACAATTTTACATATACCGCCACGGAAATACTGACACCGTGGACTCTTCTATAAACGTTATATATAAAGCTTCTTCTAAATCTTCTTACAGAAAATGTGTCCATATCAACCATTGCATGTTTTTGTTGCTACATAATAACGTGCTTGTAATCAGTTTATGATTGTGGAACACCGTACACTAAAATAAGCTGTTACTATGGAAACGATAGACATAGCTCTATTTCATTTTTAAATTTCAACTGAACCGAACGACACAGCTGAATCAGAGAGGTGCTGGGATAGAAAATGTAACGCCGCCTTCTGACTAATTCAAGAATTCAACAGCTCGGAGGTGTGAAAGTACTTTAAATTCAATCTGAGTAGTCCGAGGGATCTCCCAAGTCAAATATTATATTTGAATGAAAAGGAACACCTGAAGCAAGCCGAGTGCCTTTCGACACTCTGTTTTTTTCTGTATTAACCCAGAGTATCTGCTTTGATTTGCAGCCGCACTCTTCTCTTCTCACACTCACAACCTTTCATTGTGATTGACACCACTGACATGTAGCTGACCCCCGGAGCCCTCGATACGGCTGCCGATCTAAAAACACCCTTCCTCGACGTGCTGTTTTCACCGAGATTATATCTTACGGAATGTTCTGACAGGCAGGGGAAAGTGTTAATGTGTGCAGGACTGCAGTGATTGGCACTGCTGTCGCTGGAGTGGTTGGACAGATTTCTATAGCCAGGTCAAATCTGGGGATGCTTGTGCTAATTGCTTTTCAGTCAGTACTTAGCAGGTCTCGGCAGGGGTCAAAGCATGATTTTTATTGAGCAAATTGCAGGAAAGAGCTGCGCTGTTGTTCAGTGTATTTATTATCGCAGTCCAAAGAACAAATGTGCTGTTAAAAATGCACCCTGAGGTGCACACTGATGTCCGGCAACAGAGAGCATTAGTAGCAACAAACCTTTAGAACTATCAAGGAACTGTTTGGATTTATCTAGGAGGAAAGCATTAGCAAAACAAAATGCTCCTGCTGACTACTGATCAGTCCTGCGCAATGGCTTGGAGGAATTTTAGCTCATTCCTCTGTACACAATAGCTTCCCATCTGATATGTTGGTGAGTTTCCTCACATGAACTGCTCGCACAACACAAAATTTCTATTGGATTAAGGTTGGCCATTCCAAAACATGGACTTTCTTGTACTGTATTCTACTTTATTTGAACCCTTCTTTGGTTGAATGACTTGTGTGCTTGTTATTGGCTTTGCTGTCTTGCATGACATGCTCTTTTTTGCCATGTTTACTTTTTGCTGGTATAATTCAGAATTCATTGTTCCATCAATGATAACAAGCTGTCCTGGGATAATCCATGATACTACCACCTCCAGGTTTCACATATGGGATACAGTTCTTATACTGGAATGCAGTGTTTTCCTTTCTTGGAAACATAACGTGACTCATTTAAACTAAAAAAGTTCTTTTTTGACCTCATTCATCCACAAAAAATTGTCCAATAGACTTCTGGTTTTCCATGTGATCTTTAGGAAACGTTTTCGTTTTGGAGGGCAGTGGCTTTCTCCTTGCAACCCTGCCATGCACACCATTGCTTTGAACTCATGAACATAAGTATTAGCCAATGTGAAAGTGGCATTTAGGTGCGTAGAAGTTACCCAGGGTTCCTTTGGGACGTCGCAGACTATCGCAGGTCTTGCATTTGGAGTGATCTAGCGTGATCTTGGCGTGATCATTGTTGTTTGACCACTCTGGGAGAGGGTAAAAATGTTCTCAAATATATGCCTGAGTGTGGATTGGTTGAGTCCAAACTCTTGGGAAACTTTTTTTGTAAGCTTTTCCAGCCTGATGAGTGTCACCAGTTCTCTTTCTGAGGTAGTCAGAAACCTCCTTTGTTCACGCCATGATGTGACGTGAAGACCAGACTTTAATAGATCCCTGTTTTTTCAATAAAACAGCGTGCCCCCTCAACACCTGATTCTAATCCCACTGATGAAAACCAGACTGTAATTTCATCTTTAAATTAACTGCTGATCCTAGATGTTCACATACTTTTGCCATTCAAAGACATGTAATATTGGAATATTTTTCTCAATAATTAAAATTACCCAGCATAATATTGTTATCTCACTTGTTTAACTGGGTTCATATTTTTGGCCACAAAATTCGGAAGCTTTAACAAACTTTCAAACACAAGTGTACATTGTTCCCAAACATGTTTCAGAAACAATTTCCATATTTTCCATATTAATTTTCTAGAACACAAAGCCTCTGATTGCATTTCTGGTTCCAAACAAATCAGAGGTTTATATTAATGTGCCCCTTATAATACAGTATTGCTCCTATTTAAACAACTTGCACAAGGACCTATATGTTGGACACTCAAAATAAACTGCCAAAAAACCCATGTGTAATGTGATTTTTTTCTATGAAGAGATGTTTATTTAGTGTCAGCATCAACTGTTTATACTGCTATATCTGCTACAATGTAAGTGATAACGTGGACGGCCTTGTTTTGCAGATGTTCCACAACACTGTATGTAACTATAAATGGATAAAACTGCACACCATTTATGAACAAATTAAAAATGGTTATTGTTGGTAAATTGCAATCCTATAGGATAAAAGAAAAATAAAACTTTGGGATGTGCTGGAATTGAAAAATAATCAACTTCATTTCATGGCAGGTATTGCTATTTTCCCACAACAATGCCATGTTTTATGTCATACCATGCACTTGTATCAGCTTGAATTTTTAATTTGAAATGATGTTGAAGCTGGTCTTCTGACATTCACAGTGTTGCGCGCACACACACACACACACACACACACACACACACACACACACACACACACACACACACACACTCACCTTGCTGAGGGTCTGAGACTGTCCCACTAGTATAAGAATGTTAGAGGCCAGTATGGACAGACAGAAGTTCACCAATATGATAGACCTCTCAGACCGGATGTACCTGAGGAATTAACACACAAAGTTACACATGCAAAAATGAACCCATGTTACATTTCTCAGAATGTAGCTACACATGATGGCTGTAAGAGAACAGAGTCAGACCTGAGCCACATGCTGCAACAGCCTTAATTCACCAACAGCAGCAATAACCATATCTCTGGCTCTTGTATTTTCCCATACACTAAAAAAGTCTGTGCTTTATGCCTATATGTGGCTTTAGAAATAAATGCATTTAAGGATAACGAGACCAAACAGGCTTTGTGCAGGAGTACAATGCTTCTGCTCAATGAATCAATACCCTTGCTTTCTTAGTGTCTTCCTCCATAGATGACTGAGAAAAGCAGTAATAAACAGTTCAATAGCGTCGCAGGGATTGTATGTTTGGAAAGACGAAGTGCGAGTAACAGGGATACTATACTGAGTATATATAGTATATATTCTATAGTCACAAGAATTCCATATCTACTAGAATTCCATTACTATGAGAATAGAATAACCTTCAAAATTCCACAACTGCCGAACTTTCACATCTGTCTGAATTCGATAACTGTGAGAATTCCATAATTACAATAATTCCTTAACTACTAGAATTCCCTAACTATCAGAATGCAATAACTACTAAACAGTTATAACCAAAGATTCTAAAGAACTATGTGCTAAGATAGCTTACTGGCTGGAAAATACGTTGATAATCAGGAAGTACGGAAGTTCGACACCATGGGCGCCAAGCTGCCCTTTCGTCTCAGAGGCCGGATACCGTGGGAAACATGCGGCATTTTTCTGAAATCGTCTTGTTGTTTCTTGTTTTGATGTATTAGCC
>JAQMCW010000021.1:5936596-5957966 GCA_030068335.1 Chrysichthys cranchii
CTAGTCGACCAATAAAATTGTCGTCGACTAATTTTCATAGTCGATTACGTCGATTACGTCGACTAATCGCGGCAGCATTAATATATATATATATATATATATATAAAGCATTTTAAACAATCTAACACAAATCCATACAACAGACTGTTTTACGCCCAACTGAGCATGATGTACAGTCTTTTTCGCACTATTTCACAGTCCAGCATTATTTTGGCTACATAGATTGGCTACATATGTTACAAATTATGATTCACAATACATTAACAACAGAAGACGCCAAGTGGGAAACAATGCTCATTGATTCAGTCTCCTGTAGATTCACCTGGGCACTGTGTACATATCTGTCCTGGCGTTGAGCCTCATGTGAACAATAGACTTAAAAAATGACTCCTCATTTCACTAACATCTGTTTAGTGCATTTTCCCGCCTGCTGTTCTTGCCTTCTGTTTACTTCAGACTGTCTGGCAGTAACTAACTATTGCATACATCAGTGTCCATTTTTGTGCCAGGTACACTTTTCACCCTGTTGATTTCGCAATGCCTAATAAAACATGCCATGGTTCTGATATGAAACATTTCACTAGCTCTTAGATCTCCCAAAGCAAAGATATGATCATAGAGAACGGTTATGGAAGGGGTGTGAGGCATTTCACTGGCTTCTTTCAGATCAAATTCATATGGAAAGCACGCAATCACTGTAAGTTATTTGACATCCAGTGTCACAAAAATGCCAAATTTGGTGAATGGATAAAGTTAGGGTTTATCTAAAAAATCCAATAGTATTTTTCCGATTTAGTCAAGCACTTTAACGAGAATACTATGATCATGGTACATGCAGTGCGTGAATATCATTAATCAAATTTTTCTTAATCTCCCTGCATAAACATCGATTCATCACAACATTCAAGCAAGAAAAATGTTATTATGCTTGTAGTTTGTAATAAAAATTTGTGTGTGGTTTTTTTTTTTTATATATATTTTTAGCTTGAGAGTTTCTCCATTAGTAATCACTACCTTCAAATGAACTGCATAATAAAATTACTGATGTGTTATATAGTATTATATGTAATGTCGACCCCATACATATGTCAAGTATGTTTGAGAAAATGAAATCGTAGAAAATTAAATTTCTAAATCCTACTCTGCAATTTGTTCAAAACAATAATTATCAAATTGCATGAGTAGAAAAGAAGCAACACACTCGCCCAGCTACTGTGAAATTAAGCTAATAACTTCGCAGCATGCCATGATGCTACTAAAACAAATTATTTACTGATTAAAGCAGATGTACAGGTTTCCGATGAACAGATTAGTTAAGTGCATGCAAATGCGTTGTGGATGTGTCATAGGCACGTAAAATAAATTCCTTCAAGACAAAGCAATTAAATGGACGGAAAGGTAAAGATGAGTAAAGGTACGTAGATTTATAGTTAGTGTGCAAATTGGTCGGAAAGTGACACAAACCAAATGCTCCAAAGACACTAATGTAATGTAATGCAAAAATAAACACTGAACAAAAGAATTCTCATTATTGGCAAATCGCTGTGATACAAGATATTTAACATTATCGGAAATTAAACAACATGAACGAAAAAATGGTAACCCTGTTGTGTTTGTTTCCTGACTTATTGTTAATGCTCGGCATAAAACAAGATTATTTTCATTTATTACAGAAAAATAAACAATTCGGACCTCTCTCCGAAGTGTATTTCTGAGACACGCAGACGAGCAGACATTATGCAACCTCTCTTCTCTCCCGTCTGTGGGCAGACACATGTCTGATGAGGAATCGTCCTGGCCATGACATGGGTCAACACCACTACTCAATTATAAGCCTCTAAAGTCTCCATAAATCACTTAAAACCCACTCAAACCCATATTAGGGACCTTATGGCTAATTACTGAAAAGGCTGCAAAGAGCACTGTAATGTGACAAGAGAAAATCACAGTTCCCATTACCAGCATGTCACCTTGTGGCCTTCACCTGATCATAGTAAAATGTACTCTCTCCGGGGGGGGAAATTCAGAGGAAACCACTAAGTGATCTTTTCATTATCTCTTAAACCCCAGTTGCCTTACAAGTTGCCCCCCGGATCCCACTCCAGACACAAGCGAACGCATAAGAAACGTTGTGACTGGTTAAAGTTAGGGCAGACGGTGATGATGAGCCTCGAGGTGTTCCTTAGGCCTTCCTTTCTTCATTTGCATGCACTCCTGTAACCCCACCCCGACTCCCACCCCTTTCCAGTCTCATCTTCCGCAAGTCACAGAACATTTCCTCTGAATGCCGTGGTATGTGGTGATACTGAACCTATTTTATATATATATATAATATTGGATCTATTTTAATGAAAGTGCCAGAATAATTTGCTGCTATAACACGAGGAGGTTGTATTATCATTTGTCCCGGTTTCTACCCAGTTGCCATTTTCACGATTAGAAATTAACGTCTCTGTGCCGACACTGGTCGAGCGGGGCAACAGAAGGTGTGACATTTAAAATCTGTCAGTGCTGTGGGACTTTCGAATCCAATTTGAGCTTAAAATTTCATTTAAACGACCACCTGTCGAGACCCCCCCTTAGAGCACACGGATGCCAAAATGGTCTTAACCTGACCAGCCTTAACAGTTCTGCCCCATTTACTTCAACCTGGTTTTGTAGATGTACTCGTGTTATGTCACAACATGACATAATTAATAGGCTTCTACAGTTAAAGGATTTCTGAACGTTATCCTGTACAGCAGCAGGACCTCGAGTGAAATATTGCTTTCATACAACAGCTGTATAAACAAGAAATTAGTACTGAGTAATTGATATTTCAGACACAATATGACCAAATGTCCTGTGTGTTTTTGCTCCGCGAGCGGAAATAAGTCAAGAGAAGCCACACTCACTTTACAGCACGTCAGCTAGCTCTGCTTGCACTGATTCGTACATTGCCGTAAAGGTGCTTTCCAGTAAATTTGGTATCCCTTCTTCCTTTTCATCTTCATCCAACAAGCTTTTAGATTTTAATCAAAAGTTATATTCCTGAAAAGTATGATCTGCCAGGTCTGCTGATGATGATGATGGCGCAAACCCTACCGTGGGAACCGCTGGAAGCGAAACGTCCCGATGCTATCACCACAAAACACCAGCACTCTTGGAATGCTGCTCAGCCAATCAAATGTGTCGACCAGAAGTAACTGTTGTATAATGCTAAATATGAATCAGATGATTGATGTTTCATTTCACAGGGAACGCTGTACATATAGCAATATCAAAACCTACAGTTTTGTCAGCTGGCACCGGGCCACACCCCCAATGCCACATCTGGAATGGGGTTTCCGTCCAAATTAGATAAATAACGTAGGAATACAATATAAATCCGGCAATAAATATACTGTGTAAATGAGTCAGTAAAAAAACAACACCGGATTCAACATCATACAGTATTACTTCATCATACGCCTGTTCCTAATGTCACGTTTCAGTTTGTTTACATACAGCATGACAAAATTTGATTTCAAAATGGCTTAGGTCAAAAGACTACATTTTATTGCATTTCATTCATTTGCTTTCATAATGAGACTTTCATTTCAAAAAGCCACGTTCATTCAGTCGTGCTGACAAGACGAAGACTAGTTGCTAACAAAGTGTGTAGAAATGTGGTGCTAGCTTTCAAGCAGACTGAACCGCACGGAAGACTTCAGTGAACTCCGAAGTGTGATGATCAAATAGAGAGATATTATGTAACACCCGGTGCTATTTTGACCCGCGCTGAAGATTTGTTATAAATACTCGAACACAGGGGTGGCTGATATAAATGTCCTAGCAAGACTAAGCCCCCTGTCTTTCAAAGCTTATTAAAAAAAAAACTATTTCAGGTTTCATTTTTGGCATCCAAGTACGATTATCAGATACACAGAACGGCACGGAACATCTGCCATTATTATCAGCTTTTACAGCTGTTACAGACTTATAGGTGTAATGAATATCAGTGATTTGGATTACTTACTCCGTCATCCATTTTTCCCCAAAATATGTTTGGAAGAGGAACTAAAACTGCTACACTAAGCACATGTTGTCCAATCAAAGGACAAATTACACAAAAAATACAAGATGATTACTGTTTGATGTTTTGCTTTATTTCCTTTTTGAAAGAAAAGGTTAATCAGGAAGCCCATTTCCGCCATCATTACAATGTGATGGAAGGTTCCACATCATTATTACTTAGGTTCTCATAACACTTACTTTTCCATCTCCTAATAAGTTCTTATCTCATAATAATGATTTCGTATCTCCTAATAATGACTTGCCGTCTCATATATTAAGTCAATATTAAGATCCTGTCTCACAGTTGAGATCCGGCATAATTATAACTCAGTAACTCATAACTATGACTTAGGATCTCAGAACTAGGACTTGCTATCTCATAATATGAAGATCCCATCCCAAAATTGGGATACAACATCATTTATGACTTATCTCATAATCATAATATACTTTTTGCATTTAATAGCCCAGTCCATTGTATTGTTCCTTACATATGTCACCAGTTCATATCTCATAACTATAACTCAGTAATGATAACAGTATCTCCCGACTTGCTATCTCATTATAATGAAATCCTACCTCATAATCATGACTTCTTTTCTTAAACCTATGACTTCCTATCTCATAATATTAAAATGGTGTCTCATAATTATGAGGTAGAGCATAATTATAACGTAGTATCTCATAATTACGAGATACCGTTCGAGCCATTGTGGCTTGTTCTTACATATTTCGCCAACCGTTGACCTAAAGGTAAATGTGTTTCACCCTTTCAGTTGTAGTATCAGTAAGAATGATGTTCGTAAGTGTCTATAATCCTAAATAAACACGTTTGGGTGCACTCTACTCCTAAGCACTTCGAGGTCGATTTACTTCTCCCACTGACGTTAGCTGATAAAAAGCTCCTCTTCCTAAGATGAGCCTCCACAAAAAGGACACCCTGACTTTATCCAGCAGTTCAGTGAGCCCAAACAGCTAACGTGGCTTTATTTGGCATCTCTTGAGCAACGTGTGTGAACCCAAGCTCACTGGCTCATTTGAAACAATAAACGCCGTGTCCTTTTCACACTGAACTGCCAAAGACGCCCCACCGCAGTGAAAAGGCCACGGCCGCCTACGACCTGTTGGCAATTAACAAACACTTCCCTGGCAGGAAGGAGTGAAGAACAGACAGCTCTCGAGAGAAGGAGAGGGAGAGAGGGGGGTGCAGCAGCCCAAAACAAGTCAATTCAAAGTAAACTACATTATCTGGTAGAGTAAATGCACCACAGGGACAATAACACGAAAACACAGCCCAAATTACAATACTGTCAGGACCTAAAAACACATTAGGAATCGGAGCAGTCAGAGCCTGACAAGGTAGAAGCTCTCCCGACTAAAACCCATATGACATGATGACTAGGTACATCATAGCCAAACCAAAAACACCAAGCAAACAACCATTTTTCCTACAATCGTGTATCAAGTTGACAACTTGCGTCGAAAACGTAAACCAATATTTACTCGTCGAATGTTCTTCGTGTTCAGAACCGGGTTAGACATAGCACAACAGAGTTCGTGAGTGTTTTTTTTTTTTTTTTTTACATTATTTGGAGTATGCCCTAAGGATGATTTAATTTAATGGACAACCTATTCACATGATTCACATTACCTGTGTGTAGTTTATGCCTCTTGAGCAGAAGCACCTGATATATGGGGTTTCATAACTTTAAACATAAGCCAAAAAGAAAAAAAATCAGGGATAGAAAATACTGACTTTAGAAGTAATTTTTTTTTTACTTCTTTTTGTTTTTAAAGCTTTTTACTTCCAATTAGAATTTGAAATAATGACATTAAGTACTACAAATTTGTTCTAAGAGTTTCCACTCTTATATACTCTTATTATTAGACATATGTAAAAAACATTGCACTTGATGCAGTATAAAAATGTTATTTAGCATTTTTTTCCCCTTTCTATCACATTCCAACAGTTAATCGTGCACACAGCTGTAAGTTGAACTGCAACTCTGTTAGAGTATGCCTAACATCTGAATACCAATGAGCACAATTTCAGTATCCCCAATATATATACGTATGTGTGCTCTGAACACAGCACTAACAGAGGAACGGTTTATCTTGAGAGGACACATGATAGCCAGGGTTGCAATTCTAGCTCGCTATGCTCTGAAAATAAATAAATAAATAAATAAATAAATAAATAAATAAATAAATAAATAAATACAGAAATAAATAAATAAATAAATAAATAAATAAAAAAAAGTCTTCCCAAAATGTGCACAAGGACACATTTGTGGTTAGAGATTTGATAATCATGCATTTTGTCTTATTAATTTGATAGACATAAAATGTCATTTGGGCATGCAAAACAAAATGAACCATCAGCATAATTTCTCTGAGAATGGCCCAGTAAATCTTTCAAACCAATGAAGCTCAATAACTGAAAAGCAGTGACAGACAGAGACAGAGAAATGGAGATATATTGTATAGAGAGAAAAGGAATAGTGATGGTCTGTCAAAATCAATGGATAGTGAAGCAGAACAGGAACCTGGAGCTGGCAGGTAGAAGAGTGAAAGACACAAAAAAGACTTGGTTGCTGAAGAGTGTACGGTCACGCTATGAGAAATGAGACAGACTGGGAGAGAGGTGTACTTTCTACTTCGTGGCGAACGATTCAAATCCCAGGGGAAATGTCCGTGAATAGATTTACATTTTTTTTTTTTTTAAAGTTGGGGGAACAAAGTCAATGTCAGGTGCCTTATGCAAAGAGACTATGAATAAAACAAACAAAAAAAAACAAAACGCTGTTAAGACATTGATGATGTCACCGATTATTATTATTCTTATTAGCATTTTTATTGTTGTTGTTGTTGTTGTTGTGTTTCATGCTATGGCAATAATGTAACTGATCCTCCCCTAATAACACTACCATGAACTGAACCAAGATCTGGACAGCAGTGAGAAGACAAAGTACAAGAAGAACAACATGGAGCACAGCTGGAAAAGGAAGTGGCATTAAGATGAAAGGAGGCACCCTGAGTGCTATCTTACTTCAAACAAAGGTCGAGGGGGATAAAAAAAAAAAAAGAAAAGCAAATGTTGTGCGGAGACGAGGTCGTTCAGAGTAGCAGACAGCGGAGGATCATTAGCAGGGCACTGAAAAGGAGAGTACGGAAAGCGTCGTGAAGACAAATACAGTGAAACCGGCAAAAAGAATAGAAGAATAAAGAGACTAAGTGAGAGAAAGGTGTAGGTCGGGGCATGTCTCAGAGAGAAAACAGAGGCAGCTCTCTGGTATTGTTCAAGACCAAACATGAGGAATTTTTCTCGATGTGTAGCTATCAGGATTATGTTACTAATCAACGATTATCCCAGCTTATCTCTGTTGAATTTATATCTTATTTGCATTTGAATTACAAGCGATATAAATTTTACTTATTACATTCAGTTCCTTGAGGATTGAGCAGTTCGAGGGGGTATGGAAAGTAAAATTAAGATTGCTGTTACAGAGATTTCAGAGTTCAAGAAGATATTCATGCTTTAATTCCTATTCGTCACTTCTAGGGAAATACGAAAACAAAATGTTGACGGATCATCTTGCACTATGTTCATGTTCAACCAATTGAATGGTTTCGAGATCATACTGTATATAGCCATATCTCCAGGGGCAGATCTTCCACTATAGTATGCATTTTTGTCAATGATTGATATCAAAATGTCACATAGAAAAATTAAAAACAAAAAAGATCGGTTTATTCATTTTCAAAGAGGGTGGAGTTTGTGCACCAAGGTGGTCATGGGAAAGGGATTTTTCAGAGGAGTGTTTCAACAGTTTTGGATTGGACTGATCAAGAATGTACTTCCAAGCTTCTTTATACAACAAGTAAGAGTGAGTAATATTATTATCACATTGTAATATTTAACATTAATTATGTATACGCTCCAGTTAGGCTTGGGGCAGTGGTAGCCTACCGGTCAGAGCATTCAATCGGAAGGTTGTGGGTTCAAGGCCCAGGACCAACAAGGTACACTGAGGTACCCTGAGCAAGGTACTGTCCCCAAGCACTGCTCCCCGGGCGCTGCGCTGTTCGGCTACCCCTGCTTCACCTGGTGAATGGGTTAAATGCAGAGAAGTAATATCACTGTGTCATGCTGTGCTGTGCTGTGGTGCGTTTCCCATGTGATTATCACTTATCATCAGCAGCATTTCTGACATTTGACCTAGGCATATTTCTGAAAACACACAGAATCTCATTAACTCAGGATACTGTTCCTGTTAACAAGCTTGTGTGAAATGTTCGTAAGAAATCCTCCACAGCTCTAAAAAGTGCTTTTTAACCTCTTTGCTATTCTCCATTCGTAACAATTTCACCAAGATACTCTCAAGTTTCTGTGATTAAGCAGGGATGTGGCATATCTCGAATACGTAACTGTAAAGAACTTCAAAACTTCCTGTTTCCAAAGGAAATAGGTACATCAACATTTTTATCTCATTTGTCAAAAACAAGCTATTAGGATCCAACTACATCCAAAGGCCAGAAGACAGGAAAAAGCAGAAACCATGTTCTAGCTCAACCTACAGTGGACCAACAAGTTGGACGTCTGCCCAACTCCATTTCTGAAAGAAGCAATATTGTTTCATAACGGCTCTCAATATGCCCCGCTGCATCCGAGCAGATCCATAAAGCTTTACTCAAAACAAATTAGCTCATAACAAACGCAGTTTTCTCCATTCCTCTTCGCCCGCAATGGCTGCACGGCTGTGAAAGCATTAGCAAATCGCTGTGCTAATACAATCCTTACAGTGCATTCATTATGACATTGTAATCAAATGCAATTCATCACAGGGGCGTCCAGGGATTCCGCTTTGTGCAATGCTTTGTATTTTATGGGTCTGATTACAGAGGCCCCTTTGCGCTTTGAGAGCTTTGATGATTAACTTGGAACATATGAGGCAGAATGCAGCTGAAGCTCTAGCGCTAAAACTCTATTCAGTTGGATAAGGTCAATTGCCACAGAAAAAAAAGGGAATTTTAGATTACACAGTGGACAAAGTTCAGATAAACTTCTGTAGTCTCCAGACGCTTTCTCTTCATTGAGGTAAAAAAAAAAAAACCAACCCCAAAAAACATCAAAATAACACCATGTTCTTTGCCTGTGGGTTTATGCTGAATACAAATTTTTTAAATGTGGTATGAATAAGAATACTATACAATACTGTACAGGAGCTACACTAAGGGATATAGATCCCATTACAATAATCCTACTATGCAATATGCACAGACAGACCACACCTGAGCCCTGAGGTTGGCCTGATGCTCTGCTTATTGCCCTCAGGCAGTACAAGTGCCCTCTTCAAAGTTAAATCATCTTAAGATCCATCAGTTCTAGTAAAGGTGGTCTCAGTATCACCTGCCTATAGAAATTTTAACCTCAACCATGGATGCATGCATCATCTCAGCCTTCTTATGAGCATCAGCTAACTAGGCTTGGCCAATACATCAGTGACAGTTTTATGTTTAAATCGTTACACTGTTTAATTATGAACATCCTTCGAAAAACATCATCAATGATTTGTTTTTGGCTACAAGTGCGTCAATACTAGTCTACACACAAACAACTTAAGGGGAATTTCGCTAACATAGCCTCCTTAATTGTAAATATAGGCTCCCGGTGTGGGGAAATAAGTCTTTGGACATGTTTGTTTTTTGCTTGTTGCATTTGTTGCTGGGTGAAATCATAATGAAGATAATGATAAGATAATGATCATAATCAAAATTCCTAGAGACAACATCATTAACCAATATTGGAATGGAAAAATCTACATAAAGACCTTATACTACATGTTTTATTCCCGATCATATGCAGGTGGAAGGTTCATGGAACCAGAAGTAATGATCCCAGTACAGGTGCACCATCCAAGATTTCACAACATGCTCTCAGATTATTGATTAGGAAGGTATAAGTAAGTAGCTAGAGTCATTAAAAAAAGAGCTGCAGGACAACCTGAAAGCAGCAGGAGTAACAGTTATAGAGTACAATATGCAAAGAACCGTACCTTATTCAGAACTCTTTTGGAACAAAGATGAAGTAGTATATAACAGTTTGGTAATAATTCAGCTTGTCATTTTTTCTGGAGAAAGAAGGAAGGTGAAGTATGAGCCCCATGACCCCAAGTTGGTTGCATCACAATATGGGGTTTCCTTTGTGCAAATAGTACTGGGGCATCACACATCATTAAAGAAAATATGAATGGTAGACTAGAAGAGAATTTAATTTCTTTAGCTAAGAATATGGGTAGAATAAATTACATTACAGTCATTTGGCAGACACTCTTATCCAGAGCGACTTACATTGATCTCATTTATACAACTGAGCAGTTCAGGGTTAAGGGCCTTACTCAAGGGCCCAACAGTGGCAGCTTGGTGGTGCTTGGATTTGAATTCCCGACCTTCTGATCAGCAGTGCAGCATCTTAACCTCCAGAGCTACGCCCGCCCCCGGAATCTGGATAGACAAGATACCATCTCCAGACATACAGCCAAATTACTGCAAAACTGATTTCTACAAAAGAACAAAAAGATTCTCACGAGCTAATCATACAAGATAATCAGCAGACTTGATGATTTTGTATTTGCAAGTCCATCAGGGGGACCGTCATAACCTGGGAGAACTGAAGACAGGTTGCCAAGAGAATGGGCCAAATTTGAACCACAATGCTTCAATAATGGAAATTATTCTTACTATGCTTTAAACTGTAATAGCTTTGCAACAAAGTGCTAATGTCATTCAAATACTTCTTCCCCTATCAATTTCTATTTTAAACAAGTTGTATATCCCCTCTCTGTATATACAATATCTGAGTTAGTTATGTTCACGATAACAGTTTTTAAAGGAATCAAGCCAAATAAATTGAAATTTTACTTTATTTAATTGCCTACTCAGCAATAGCACATTCAAAGGCATTCATACGGGGCCGTATTCAGAGTTGACAACTTAGCTGGAAACTTAAGTTCTAAAGTTACATCAATATTTAAGCAGGGAAACTTATCTGTATTCAGACTTGGTTTACACAGCCGCGCAAGTTGAACTTCTGGGTGCCGCATACAGATTATTTAAATTGTCCATATTCAGTTCACATTTCTGAGGCTGGCAGGTTTTTCTTGTGTTGAGCTCACAGTATAGGTTGTGTCTAGTCCATGCACATTTTTAATTGCAGAACAAAATCAGGAAATAAAAAAAAACATGTAGATTGACAATTTTCTATTTGCTCCCAATTACATTACAATGTAGCATTAAAGCAAGACACGACCAAAAAAAATACATTTCATAATAATAAGCAAAGGAACAAAAAAATGTAATAAAAATTTTATCTAGTGGTGTTAGTGTGTGAGTAGTAAATCTCGAAAGAGAAAAAGAAATGCGTGATTGCTGTGACTTTCTATCAGACAGGCTGATTTGAATATTTCACAGATTGCTCATTGCCTGGGATTTTCACGCATAACAGTCTGTAGAGTTTACACAAAGTGGTGGGAAAAACAAAACAAAAAAACACTAAGTGAGCAACAGTTCTGTACATGGAAACACCTTGTTGGTAAGAGAAGTCAGTGGAAAGTGCCCAAATGTGTTCGAGCTACCAGAAAGGATGTACTAACTCATCACTTTTTGCATCTATGGTGAGCAGAAAAGCATCTCAGAGTGAGTCAAAATTTCTCCAGAACAATATAAGGGACTCAAAAACTCCTCCAGATCCCTCACGTTATTGTAGTTAAAGCTGGTTCTACATGGTACTGAGTTATAAGGTCTTCCCAGCTGGTTTCTGAATGTTGGTTTACTTATTTGGGAAAACAAATAACTCCATATTGAAATCTGTTGTGCTTTTTGGTTGTCACTGCAGGTCATTTGTTTCTTTGTAAAAGCTGACCAGGAGCACACAATCATGATTTAGGCTGGAATAAATAAAACCTGAAGTGTACGAGGGTGTACATTCTTGTTGCCATGCCTATATTACATCATGAAACCTTTGGTTCGACTGTTTCTCTGTAAAAACAAATCTGATAGGAACAAAAATCTTGCTGTTCATAGATTTAATCAAGGGTCCTGAGTCCTGGTGCAGTTTAATCTATTTGGTAGCGGCTTCAACACTTTATGTATCATTTGCATAAAGATGTGCAAAAGTAGTTCAAGTAAGTCACAAAACTTCAGTTCAGTTTATTTAAACCTAAGCTAGTCCATCAGTAGTTTAACACATATTCATTGCTCAGACCAGCAATAGGACTGGCACCACAGGCTGTTGAAAATAAAGTTAATGGTTTTTTCTGACATGCTGT
Organism: Chrysichthys cranchii; assembly: GCA_030068335.1. Taxonomy (NCBI): domain Eukaryota; kingdom Metazoa; phylum Chordata; class Actinopteri; order Siluriformes; family Claroteidae; genus Chrysichthys; species Chrysichthys cranchii. Next base: position 5,948,959 of record JAQMCW010000021.1, read on the forward strand.
AAAGTATGAGGCAGTCAAACAGGCATTATGGGTTTCTACCGGCAAACTCCGAGCTCAATCACAAGCTATTTACAACAACCGGTCACAACTATAGGACTTACTTCTGCTCGGCTTCTTACATTCAAACTGGACAGAATGAATTTCAAGCTTACTAGAAAAGTCTAGACCTGATGGACAGGTTTCATCATAAACTTCATCTTAGACAGCTTCATTATTCAAAATCCTTCACCTTCGGTGCTTTAGGACATGTCATATGTGGAGCACACACGTACAAGAGTCAAAATTAATTTGTATAGATTGACAATGGATATAATATAGCATCTCATTTCGATGATGGGATGGGGGAGAAAAAATGTATAAATTTAATAAATAACAAGACGCTATAAACACTGCACTTACAAAATTGGCTTTTAACAATATTTCAACAGTTCTGGCAATCATATTCAGTAACTGCTTTATCGTAGTCAGGGTTGTGGTATTTTACCACAGAGAGCTAGAAGCCCAAAACATACATGCTCATTAACACCAATTAACAAATTCATGCTCATTACCACCAAATTACATTAGTGTCATTTTGGCAGACGCCCTTATCCAGAGAGACTTACATCTATCTCATTTGTATAACTGAGCAGTTGAGGGTTAAGGGCCTTGCTCAAGGGCCCAGCAGAGGCAGCGCTGAGATTTGAACTCATGACCCACCGATCAGTTGTCCAATGGCTTAACCATGGAGCTACCACTGTCCCCAAGTTCTCCAAGTGGTGGGAGAACTTTAAGTACAGTCAGGAAACCTTGAACTCAAAGACAGAACTCAAAGCTCGGGATGGAACCCTAAATCCTGGAACTGCGGGGGCAGCAACATTCCAGTCTTTGCAAAAGGCTTCTTCAGCAGTATCTATTAGATAATTAAATCTTTGCATGTTCTCTTTTTGTCTATGTGGGTTTTCAAGCTTATCCAGTTTCCTCTCACCTCCCAAAAACATGCCAGTATGTGAAATGGCTACATTTAATTGTCTCTTGGTGTGTATGGGGGTGCATGCATGTGCATGCTGCCCTGCGATGCACTAGGTTCCCATCAAGGGTTTATTCCCACCTCACACCCAGTTTTCCCATGAAAGGTTCCTGATCCACTGTGACCCTGAAGAGTTACTGAAGGTGAATAAATGAAAGAACGAATGAAAGAATTGATAAAGAAGATAAATAAGAGGAATACCTTGTTAGGCCATCAAGTGTATTACCCAGATTATTATTTAAATAAACTGTAAAACGTCTAAATTTTAAAAAGTGTGTACTTGGTGTGTGACCATACCACCCCACCCTTACCTCTGGAATGTTGTACTAGCATTTTAGGTATCTGGGATATTTCTACTGAGGTCACCATATCTGGGAGGGGATTTCTGGCTTCAGTGCACAATGTGAACATAACTAGAGCTGAAACACTACTCACTCAACTTCATAATACTAACTTCTTTAAGATCTTAATAACTGTTCGAGTTCCAAAAAAAAGGTAGCATCTCTATCCTTAATGACTGACCATCCAGTGGCCCTGGCATCATTTAGTATAAAATCATATGAGCCTCTAGTGTTTCCAGTGTTGAAAAGGAACACAAGCCTTCATCTGGTACCACTGCAATTTACCTGTAGGACCAACCAATCCGTGGGGAGGATGCAGTCAACATGGACCTCCACTGAGTCCTGGACATCTGACCAACACTGGTGTCAAAGCTAGAATCCTTTTAATAGACTTCAGCTCCACTTTCAAAGCTATCATCCCTGGCCTGGATGACTGCATGGCAAGCTTTTTCTTTTGGCTGTCCCATCTAAAATTTTCCTGACATACAGGAGGCAATATGTGCATTTTGCATCTATTCTGTCAGAGCCATTTTCAATCAGTACTGGTGCCCCACACGGGTGCATATTCCCCCCTTTCCTCTGCTCATTGTATGCAAATGACTGCATTTCTGTTCACCCCTCAGTAGAACTCATCAAGTTTGCAGATGATACCACTGTAGTAGGTCTCATAAAAGGCAATGACAAGTCTGCATACCACAGGGAAATGTCATGACTCACAGCCCGGTGTGTGAGCAATAACCTGGAGCTGAACACTTTCGAAACTGTTGAAATGCGTACCAACCTCCATAGAGGCCAACCGTCGTACCCGTCTTACCAGAACCTCTGTGAGCACTGTTGAATCTTTCACACTTCTGGGCGCCACCATTATGAATATCCTCTAGTGCTAGAAGCACATCACATGCCGAATCAAGCTAGCACAGAAGAGGATGTTCTTGTTGACACAGTTGAGGAAACGCAATGTGTCTCAACCAATAATTATTTAGGTTTACAGAGCCATCACTGAGAACATCCTTACATTCCCCATAATTGTGTGGCTCAACGACTCATCTTTTAATCCAAGAAACCATTCCAATTAATGTGTACTGCAGAAAAAAATCTTTAGATATCTGCTCACTCCTATGAACACACGGTTCACTGGCAGAGTGAGGGCATTTAGCCAGAAATATGCTAAAGACCTCTCCCATCCAGGCAACTATCTTTGGAAGCTATCATTAGGAAGGTGCTACCAAACTGTGAGAGCTCATCATCCTCTAGGTATCGTATTCATACTTACTTCAGCTGTGCGGTTTACCACCTAGAATTTATATATATATATATATATATATATATATATATATAGAGACATCTCAAAAGTAAATATTTTTGAAAAAAATCTTGAATCATTTATTTCCAGAAACTTCCTTCTAGCTGCTCTGTCATAGGAAAGTTGATGGAGATACCTCCTGACTGTGCCAAGAGGCATCCTGAGGTTTTGTGCAATCATACGCTTTGCTAAGTCCACCCTCAGACTGACTAACAATACGCCCTATTTGAAAATCTCTTGAAACTCTTTTGTTTTCTGAGTTTGTGGCATGGCTAGTTGATAAAACCCATCAATATACTCGAATCTGAAGTGAAAAATAATACCTCAACAACTTTGAAGCACCTGGTGGTGTCTGCATACATAAAACATAATGAGAGGTGTCTGTTTACTTATATATACTGTACACTTCCCCACCAATTGCTAGATTGCTGACTTCATTTATACTGGTAGAAAACTTAGCAAATTTATGTACAACTCATACGCAGCTTCTCTCCTTATTCTGGAGAGTGCCTTAAAGCATTTACAAGCACAGAAGCCTAGTAGCTCTTCATGCCTGGGTTGGTTAAGATCACAGTGTGTTCCACTGGGAGAAAGAAAAGAAAAAAAAAACTCTTGGTTATAGAGAGGGAAAGCCAATGTCGGTGAAATAACTTTCTTTATTAATGTTAGCAATATAACATAATGGTGCTTTTTTGTTTGGGGGGGAGTCAGTTTGAACTAATTCTTACCCACTAGACAGCTTTAATCTATCAACCTACCAATCAGACTACCAACCAGGGAGGATGAAAGCTATATGAAGCCAGCGGACCTCATCTTTTTTAACTGCATCGTGATGGGGTGGCATAACACATTGGACAAACGTGTTACCCACACACCACCGCATTCATGTGCTCGCAGATGCCCACAACTGAGTAAGCTGTAAGTGACAAGGGAGAGAGATAGTGTGCCATTCCTCAGCCATGCATGGGTGTGCCATGATTGGGACTTGAACTTGGCATATCTGGGTCAGAGGGCCAATTAGGGTGACCTTTTTCCAGGACATTTCCTCTCTTTAGGACCTAAAAATGTGCTCTGGGGCCGGATTTCTAAATCAAAAGGCAAAAATGTCCAGAAATTGGCATTTGATTCCTACAGTCGCCATTGCTTTTACGGGTGTCCTTCTGCCCCATGCCATCATGGTGTTCCCGTGTCCTCTTTTTTTGAAAACTACGTATTATGTGCAAAGTTTCAATGATTCAATTTCACGAGCTAAACAAAATAAAGCGGTTTCCTGCTCAAAGCCTACATTTCAAGCAACAAAGGCGTATTCAACCTTAAAAGCAGTAAAGCAGCAAAATCTGAATTAGTGGAGAGAAATCAGCTTCCTTGGCCCAGTTCATCTCTTATTTACTCCTAAGTCATTCTGACTCGACGGAAGAATTCATTCAGAAGCAATACGCTTACTCAAGTCAGTGACTTTTGTCATCTTTCGACCACTACGTGGCACTGAGATAAATATCTGAGTAGTCTCATCATATAGCTAGCTAGCTAGCAATCCTAGCCACGAGGCAACATGACGAGAAGTCTATTAGCACTGCTGCTTGATCAAGATGTACTGTATGTAGTGAAGTATATTAGACCAGTCGATTATCAGGTTAAATGAGAGATTATCCAGTGTGACATCACGTGAAACCCAAGGGGATTGCATTTAATGCAGTTCTCTTTTGAAAACTGCTCATGAGCAGTGATGTTTTTCGACATGTGATCCTGGCTTGTACAGTTATCATACTGTGAATAATCTGATTCAAATGAAAAGCACAATTATAGCTTGATTATGTAGAGGCAGATACATGTATATAAGACACTTCACGATTGAGAGTCTGGTACAAGAGAGAGAAGCAATACTGTACGGACACACACACACACACACACACACACACACACACACACACAGACAGAGAGAGAGCGAGACAGAGAGAGAGAGAAGCTAAGAGAGATGATCCTCATTATGGTAAAAAGCTGGCATCAGAGGAATTGTTTAAAGAAGCTGATAATTGCATGAGAAAAAGATGTAAATTTAAAAAAAAGAAGAAGAAGAAGAAGAAGAAGAAGAAGAACAATGGGAGAAAGAAAAATGATCACACTCTCCATGCAGGAAACCATGTTAAAAGACCCAGTGTGTAACACCATAATCAGGATAAAAAATCTTAATCACAGTGCTGCTAAATGATATTCCTGACTGATCTGGAATTTCATTTGGCGAGAGATATATGAGGGTTGTGTGTTAATTGACTTTGCAAGATTGCAGATAGAAAAGGTTTTCTCCCCCAGTAATTACCTACTGCTACTGTTCCTTCTCAGCCAGTTTTGGCCTGGTGCTGTGCCGAGTGGCCAGAATTAATTTAGCTCCAATGTAGGAGTGGTGCGCAGACATGACGGTCTAAACTGTCATAACAACGTGCTACACTGCGACAGATATTTTTTTAAAAGGCACGGCCTATTTTTGTGAATCCAGTCCTCTGAACACGTCAATATAAAAAAAAGCAGTTCCCTTAACAGTAACCTAATATTTAAAGTTCTCCTTCATGTCAAATATGTTTATATTTATATCATTTCTGTGACAGGGATAGCGAGACTGGTGCTAATTTGTTGGTTGATGCTCTATTTATGGCGCAGTTTGTTTATTTATTAGCAATCTCAAACATGGCTAATAACGATCGGGTTTCTTTCTGGAAGCTTCTAAAAACAAAATAACTAATGTTTTTTTCTTATTCAACGTTTTCCAGATATGCTTAATGTCATCTTAATTAAAAGAAATACATAATTAATTAATTAATACATTTTTTAAAAATCCAAAATAGTCGAAATAGTGGAGAAAGCGAACGTTGGACTTGAAGCTCCAGGATATTTGTACAAAGTTATGGCAGGTATCTGGCTTGGCTAGCTAGCGATCTATGAGATAATAACCACGATGGCATTGCCGGTTATGTTAGATTAGCGATACTATGAAAGTTGAACTTTTGGCTACTGATCTGTTTGAGCAGACAGTCCAGATGTGGAAGTGACATGGCTGGACAGAGTAAAGGACTAAAGCTCCGCTGCACTGATAGTTTGATTATAAGTAGGTAGTTAAAAGGCATTGTGAGTAATGCAGGAACACATTATGTGAAAATACGTGAACAAGATGAGTAACTTTAGTGATTTTAAGTTTTATTACGAAACTACTTAAAGAAAAAAAATGGCTTGGGACCTTGTTCCAAAATAAATCACGATTACCACTGAGGACTTACAAAGATTAAGACGCAAGTCTTTGTCGTTTCAAGGGAAATCTGTTCTGGAGAAAGATTCATCACTTCTTGTGAAAGATTATTAACATTTGAACGTAACAGTGACACCCCATCTTCCTGCTCCCCTTCCTCCTGTCCTGTGATTGGTTTGAATTCACCCCTTGTTGCTGATTGGCTGGAATAGTGCTGCTAGTTTCGGTCCAAGCCACTTTCTTTTTTGTTTCTCACTTGCACAGCCCAGGCTATATATACAAAAGCGGGAAACAGACCGGACAGCTAACGGACAGCGAGGAGATATTCTGCTGAATTTGACAAGAAGTGTCTCAGAAGTGAATTCGATTAAAATCGACGACCGCACCTTTAATTTAATATCACTGTCTTTGAGAATGCACTGTTTTCCACAGACACCCTGACCTGGAGTTTGTCCCGCATCAGACTGTATAGTTGAACATTTTACATGCTGCTGAAGTTCTCCACGAGTTCAAACATGACATGGCAGGGTCAGGAAGTAGTTAGGTGAAAGATCTGCAGCAGATCGAACTGCAAGGCTACAGTATATATATATATACACACACCTGCCGCATTATAGATGCATGTGAAGTCTGATTCAGTGACTCAAGTGGAAGTTGGTTTTTTTTTGACCTGTGTGCTGTTCACCAAAACAGGAACCTGATTCATGAACAATAATTTCATTAATACAGTGTCGGAGCTTTCATTATTGTCGCTCACGAGTTTTAATAAATGTAGAAATGTTAATGTACCTCAGACACACTAACAAGACTGAATAAACACTGATATGAAAACAAAAGGCTGACGGGGGTAGCTTCTGCCTCAACTGTGGTATGTGTGTGTTTGATAGCGAGAGAGAAAGAAAGAGAGAGAGCGAGTGAAAGAGAAAATGCAGACTTACGGGCTGGTGTGGTCCCATACAACACACTGTGGCTGTGATGTGCCCTTTAGAGAAAAGACAGAGAGAGCAGAAAGAGTACACTTAGTGCTGTCGATGAGGTTTTGGGTAAATGACAACAGACGGGGACATCCTAGATCCTTGGAGCTTTTTTCTCTTAGGCCCAAGCTGTGTCAGTTTCTCATGTTGCATACTAAAATTAAAAAAACAAACAACAACGTATGATTATGATTATATCTCTATTGAGTAATCGATCGCGAATTTACCACCTAAATTAACCCTCGATAAAGAAGAAAACCACAAAGACATAGTATTTACAGGCACGTAGTACATGGCATTAAAGCATTTCTGTTTGTTGTGTGTGTGTGTGTGTGTGTGTGTGTGTGTGTGTGTGTGTGTGTGTGTCTATGCATTTATATCAAACAAGCTCCTGGCCTTCAACCCCCTAACCGGCTTTCTGAATCATCGTTCGGCTCTGAACGCCATATAGACCATAGATGATTCATTAGCAAAACTCATTGAAGATTAATTGATTCGCATGACTCCAGGTTGATTTGTTCAGTTCCAGGCCAGTGTGACGCTCTAATCAGGGTTCAGTCATGCATTACTCTGTGACTCACACATCACTGGTTCATCATTGAATTGACCGGCATAATGAACTAATCTGTCCGAGCTCCAGCTCTGCCCATTATCCACAACTTACTGACCTTAATGACACAATAAACTACACACAACCTTGATGAACCGCACACTTAAAAATAAGAATGAAAGGGAAGAAAGGTTATGCTTCCAGAGGAAACTGCTTACACACTTACAGCACAATCTGAGTCAGACTCTCTTTTAAAAGAAATCCAGCTAAAGGATAGTTCTAAAGAATAGCACACACACACACACATCTGCGCCCACACTCACACACGTTTTATTGCTTTTAGAAAACCAGTACAGTTATATGCACATGTATCTTGACTATGCAAACATGTACTACGTATGTTCACTTTAGCGTTTTCAGTATGTACAGTAATTGTCAGGGTCTAACCGGATCCACACGGTCATTTATTTATTTATTTATTTTACAGTAAAAGTATATTACACTGTATTGCATTTTTAAATAAGTGTAATAATGCTCCATGACTACAATTTTTGAAGAGTGCACGGACATCTCAAAAGTAAATAGACACCCCTTATTATGTTTTATCTATGCGGACACCACCTCGTGCTTCAAACTTGTTAATGTATGATTATTTTTCATTTCGGATTACAGGATAACTAGCCATGCGGCGAACACCTGAAGCAAGAGTTTTTCAAAGAGGGCGTATTGTGGGGCAGTCTGAGGGTGGACTTGGCCAGCGTGTGATTGCACAAAACCTTGGGGTTCCTCTTGTTACAGTCAACAGCGTGATTGTACAATTCAAAAGCAAAGGAAAGGAATCACCAGCATCCCGCTCAGGTCGACCTGGGCTCTCTGACAGGTGTCTACAGACTGTCGAGTGGATTGGTGAAAAAAATCCCCGCTGTAAGAACGCTGATGTTGCAGAGTATTTCTGTGAGGGATTTCCATCAACTTGGATACTATGGCAGAGCATTTAAAAGGACGTTTCTAGAAATAAACTTTTCAGAAACGACTTACTTTTGAGATGCCTGTGATTATTACAATATGTTATTTATTTATTTATTTTAGTAGCACACATCTGTAATGTTATCTTTAGTCTTAGATCCTTGTCATGCTGTACAGCACATAGGGTGTCAAGCGCCCCCCCGGGGCTCGGGGACTCGGGTTCACGCACACGCACACACACACACACACACACACACACACACACACACACTTACTTACTTTAAGGTAGCCAATCCACCTAATGTGCATGTCTTTGGACTGTGGGAGGAAACTGGAGTTCCCAGAGGAAACCCAGGACCTTCTTGCTGTGAGGCGACAGGGCTAACCACTTAGCCACTGTGCCGCCCCTTGTAATAGTATATTAAAGTATATTACTCTTTGCAGGAATATATTATTTTTGATTATATCATTAGTATAATAATGTTGTCCAGTAGTGCACATCTTTACACGTATATTACAGCATACTCATATTACAGTATGCATTTGATCCCATATTAGATCCCAGATTCTCGCATTTTATGTTAATCGAACAGGGTCTTTCAAAAGTCCAGCATCTTATGATTTATA
>JAQMCW010000021.1:6202259-6219472 GCA_030068335.1 Chrysichthys cranchii
ATAACTCTCACACAAATAATAACAATTCGTAAAGACGATATAAAAATGGCGTCCACAAACGAAGTGATTAGTTAAAAAATAAGCGCTAGTTACGCTGTTTCCGCTCATACACACATATAATCTGTTCTGTGGTCAGACGCCATTTCCGTTTCAAACGCAAAAAGAATTTTATATATATATATAGATATAGTGTGTGAGTGTGTGCACACCAGACAGTGTCCCTATAAAGCAAAATTCATAATGTCACTCACTGCATGCATTATTCATTTTACATTTTTATCGCTGCTCATTTTTATGCTGATAATCCTCGAGTTGCCTGCATCAGCTGCTGAAAAATGATGCATAAAGAACACATCAACTAGTATCTGTCTACAGTGCACAAAAATCAGTTTCCTGTGCAGCTCTACATCCTTGTGGCCCTGATTTCCAGCTGCTCTTGCTGCAGATTCATCTTCAGAGCAAGGAGTCCATGTCTAATCACCTATACTTGGGGGACTGCTTTTCACTTCATCGCCATCAACAGAGCGGGATTGGTTTGGAACCCACAGCCAAAAAGCTGAGTCCATGTCAGCTAGGCTCTAACTGACCCTGATCCACTGCCGCCTGACTGCACAACCACTAAGCTAAGCACTCATGCTTAGCTTGATGTATCAGTCTCATTGTCTCCAGATCATCCAATTATTAGCACCAGTGGAGAAAATCAAGGAAAGGTGTTGGAGTGGAACGGTATGAAGAAGTCAGCATGGTGGCAATACAAACAGTGCAAAGTGATCGTGCTGTTTATGTCCATCACACACTCTACTTCATAGGACATCAAATGTCATGTAAAACTAAGGACAGTGGTGCAGGTATTATGTTGTGGCTTCTTTGGTTGATATTTGCCTGTTTCTGAAATATAGTAGTTATGGCATGCTGAGACTATGAGATAATGCATGCTGTTTTCTAAATAAGCGAAAGAAATAATGGCTGAGCATTCTCAACTGATTGTGAACTTACTGCTTGAACATGGTTCTTCTGTTTAGTGACTACAATGTGAAATGGATAAAGGAATAAAGCACCATAAAGTGTCATAGAAAAGTGTTGGACCAGATCTGTACTGCAGAGATAAACCCTAGATCACTGAGACTGGTGTTTGGATGATCTGAGGGGCGAGAGCTGGACCAGTCACAAAAACAATTGTCCAGTGGGTTTTTTTTCCATGTCATATGATGGTACAGGAGATTCAATTTGATTTCATGTATTAATAAATAGTAATTAATAAAATCATAATGTGGGCAGCGATTTTGTAGAATGGCGCAGTGGTGCGCTGTCGCCTCACAGCCAAATGGTTCTGGGTTGCTGGCCAACTGGGGTTTTCTGTTGCGTGAATTTGCATGTTTTCCCGGAGCCTGTGTGGGTTTCCTCTGGGCACTCCAGTTTCCTCCCACAACCCAAAGACATGCAGATTAGGTCAACTTGTTGTCATAGGGTGCAAGCGGCCCCCTCGGTTGACATTTCAGTAGTGCATTCTTCAGGGTGAGGTCACTAGCCCCGCGCCCAACCCTCCCCTAACTCGGGACTCGGGTTCACACCTACGGGCAATTCAGGGAAGCAAATCCACCTAACGTGCATGTCTTTGGAGGAAACCAGAGTACCCGGACACGGGGAGAACATGCAAACTCTACCCAGAAAGGCACTCATACCGAACCTGGGGCTCAAACCCCTTCTCGTTGTGAGGCGACAGTGTTAACCACTTAGCCACCGTGCTGCTCGATAGCTACTATAAATTACCCCATAGGTGTGAATGTAAGTGCCCTTAGGTGTGAATGATAGCCCTGTGATAGATTGGTGATCTGCCCAGGGTGTACCCCACCTTTTGATTGGTTTCCACCTTCCCCGTGACCCTTAATGGACAAGCGGTATAGATGATGAATAGATAGATGGATAGAAAATGGAAATTTGCCCATGTTGACCAGGCAGTTATCTGCTATGTTTACAGCAGTATATTTCTTGGTGGAGTTGAGTTTTTACCAATAATTCAACTGTTTCTTTCTTTTTTTTTCTTTCCAAACCTCTACATCTGACTACCTGAGTGCTTTAATATTCAGATTTTGTGCAATGTCTGATGCATGCTCATTTCTACTCATTCCCATTCATGTGCACCTCGGTGTATTATGTGCAGCAAAGCGAAGCGCAGTGGGGATAATTTACTTAGCAGCTTCCCCACACACAGCTCTATCCTACTTACTGAAGCTGCACAGTGGGCTACTCTACAGCTCGTAGGCACACAAGAGAAAAAGAGTCTCTCACAGCAGGAAAGCAGCTACACATATGCTAACACCTTACCCGTGAGTCGGATTACAAGAAAAATACAATAAGAATCATGTTTTTTTATTGATTTGTGCAGTACGACCTAGCTACGGTACGTAGGCATCAAACAAATGCTCTGAAGTTTCCAGTGGCTGAGCAAAACATTTTAATCAACATTACAAATTTGAAGTTTACTCAGTGAATCGGCGAATAAGAGCATGCTTTGTTTCTTACTGTCAGTAAGCTACATAGAAAATGGGTGACAAATTAAATCTGGTATGCATTGACGGTATTTTGCTGGCATCATTCAGGTCCATTTGTCCTCTTAGTTGGAAGGATCACTGGAAATCAATACAAAGCTTGCTCACTTCCTGGATGACCTCGCCCCCATCCACAGGAAACGAGGGCTCGCTGAATAGTTTGATGAGGATGAAAATGATGATGAAAATCATAAGCTATGGCTTTCACAGTCACCAGAGCTCACCTCAGTTAAATACCAATGGGAGATTTTGGTATGACTTGTTGAACAGTGCTCTCCACCACCATCATCAAGGCACCAGTTTAGGGGTTTTTTTAAAGGCATTTTTTAGGCATTTATTTTTATCTCCCTAGGAATCTTTATTATGCACACTGTCTTTTTTTGGTGATTTGTGGTGGTGCTTCCCCAGTTACGATGGCCCGACTTACGATTTTTCAAAGTTACGATGATGATTGTGCTCCGCTAAAAATTGTAAAATATTTTGAAAATATTTGAAATTCGCAGGCGGGCGTATGATGTACGCGGATGTTCAGACGACACTCAGAAATGCCACACTGTCTCCCATAACTCAGAGTTACGTTGTATCGGTGTACTGTACAGTGCGTTACCGCGGGTTTTTTGTGATTATTAACGGAACTTCTTCAGCGGCGGCTGCCTGTAGACGGAGCTCAGTGGGTAGTGGGGTGTCGCGGCTGGACGGAGCTCAGAGACACAGTGCTGCGGCCCACATCAAACAGGTGTGTGGATCCATCTGACAAACTCTCTTGACAGAAACGTGATTTAAATGAAACCTCGCTTAAATGTTAACTCGCTCCACAGCATGAAATATCGGTCTTTTTCTTAACCGAGCACATAAAGAGCTCGTAGCACCGTGGAGCATGACGACAAACTCAACTGATAACATAACTACATATTTTTTAAAGCTAAAACAACACAACAGGACTACACAATCACTCATTTTACCATATTAAAACTTTACAATTCATGATCACCGCGAGCAGCATTTTAAACACGCCCCTTATTCAGGAAGTAAACAAGGATTAAAGATGTCGGCCTTAAAGCGACAGGACCCAGAATACACACACTTCCAAACTGTACTTTTTTCTTAAATGGGACTGTGGTCTGAAGACAAATATTTTAACTAATCAAATAAAAGAACATTTGAGATGATGAAGTTTCAAACAAACAGGAAAAACAATAAATTATTAACACATTTTTTCAGCCTGGTTTCATAAGCTAGGCTGAGCTAGGCTGAGATACCTAAGGTAGTGGTTCAACACAGTTGTTCAACTTACGATATTTTTGACTTACAGTGGGTGTGGCTGAAAGTATCTCCATCATAACTTGAGGACTACCTGTATATATATATATATAAACTGTCTCCAGAACTATTGTATTGGCTACTGTCATGAAAATATTCACAAATGAAAATAAACAAAAGTTATGAATATTCCAGCAATCATTTAATATTTGGTGAAGAAGGAATGCAATCACTAACTGTCTTCCTGCAATGTCCAACAAAGCTGGAGACACTCCTAAAAAACCCACTACTTTTATTTATGTAATGATTTGGATTTGTGTATTGGGGTGATCTTCTTGACAAGACAGTTTGAAAGATTCATCTATGGCCAAATCTTACCATCCTGGAAGATGCAATCATGCTTTGAGCTGAAATATGCTTGTACCCAGAGAAGTCAATAACGCCATTAATCATGATGGTGTAGGCAAAAGTGCTTTTACAGGTACTGTACACAACCTCATCCAAAACATTTTAAAGGGACTAATATATTTGTACAAGTGGTGCCAATAATTTGACAATGTAAAATGATGAATGATTGAATTAATTTTTCCTCATTCATGAAAGGAGGCCAATACTTCTGGAGTTGACTGTAGGATAAGCCTACTGTCGGAAAATATAAACAGTGCATCCGAGCCGTGTTTACTATCTTGGCATGAGCCTAAGGGCATTGTTGTGTTCATGAGATTCAATCTAGTTTGCTTTTAATAAACGATGACAAAACTACCCATGCATACCCAGCTAGACACATAACTGAATTCCAAAACTGCTGACAATTACATTTGTTGTGGTAATTTAATCTGGATGAGGATGGATCGCATAAGATTGACCATAGGTTTTATCATCAGTGAAATCTAAGCCAGCAAGGATTATTTACACTTTTTTCTCCAAAAAAGTGACAAGTTTTATTATCTTTCCGTGTGCGAGATGGCGTAACAGACTAACAGATGGTCATTTTAACTTCATGAGAGGAATGTAAGCCAAGCATCTGGGGTGTATAACAGCATGTGACCAATGGGACGCAAAGATACTGGATTCAGACACACCGAAAATATTGCAATTAGGTTATCTAAAGTGATTCCCAGAGCAATGCCATTAAACACGAATATGTCTTTGCCCTAGTTTAACCACACTATGCTCAGTGATCAGGTATCAGCACTAGCCTTTACTAAACAAATGACAACCTTGTAGACATATAATTCTCAAATCAAACATGCAGTGTGGACTGACTGACCTTTACAGTTTAAACTCCTGTTAAAGTGTCTTCCACAGCCGTACATGAGCTTTATGCATTTTAAATACATTTTTTTTGACCCATCCACATGATGAACGTAGTTTCCTAATTCACTGATAAAAGCACAATGGCCTAGGACCATATCAACACTGATCAAGCTCAAAAGTTTTGTCAGTATATTTACACAAGGAAATTTACACATATTCAGAGACAGGTTCAGAGCCCCATTTCAGTGATGCCCATCGTGTGTGTTGGACACACTGTGAACGTTGCGAGATATTTCTTGAGCAGACAGGGGGTTTAAATAGCGTCTAGACCACCAACTTTTAACACAAACTGTTGCCTTAAACCTCCAAAAAAAGGTGAAAATGTGGCCAGAAGATGGCAAGTGATTTGTATTTTTTCATTAACTAAGAAAAAAAACCCTGCCATTTAAAAATGAGAAATAAAAAAAGGTCTTTTCTGATAATGCATGATTGGGAATATAGCAAGTATTGAAACATCTTGAGAGTCTATTACATTGCCAATATATTATTAATTGGCAATGGATATTGGCCATGAACAGGCCAAGTTATAATTATGACATTAATCACTGCATATTTGGTTTAATTTAATAATATGGCTTCCATCCTCATCATAGTATTTAGCAACATATAAATTAGAACTTGATCCAGCGCATATATTTTGCATTTTATTGCACATTTTATTTTATTTTATTTTATTTTATTGTATATCACGCTTTGACAGTGCATACAACTTCATGAAGTCACAACATATTAAACTGACTTCATAAAGGTTTAACGTGTCGTAAAGGTCTGAATACCAAAGTGTGCATTTTTGGTATCAAATCTGCAACTTTGTACATGGATCTTAAAGAGCTTGATTCTTTTCTTCCTCATTTAATTACTTTTGCTTTTTTGTGCATACACAATTTTACTGTGCTAAAAAAAAAGCTCCGTGCACACTCTCATACCCTGCTTATGCATGATTTTGCTCCCTTTATATTTACACACTGCATGTGTTGAAATTAAAACCATGCCCTCACAAATCCCTTTGTCCTTTAGAACTCTTATACCAACGTTGTCATTTTCTCGCACTTGGATTTTCACTGCTAAACACATGCAACCAGTCAGAATGGGTTATAGGCTTTGGCCAATTAAATAGTTACTATTTCATACTGATGATAGTCAAATAAATTAGCAGATTATATGAAATGTAAATTATTCAGAGATCTTGGTAGTAATCACACCGCACTAACAATTACAAAGTTAATCTCTCTAGCATGAACGTGAAAACGAAGCTTTTTCATTCCACTAATTTGCCAGTCCACACAAGTTATCTTTACATATATTGTACATTGCAACGATTTATACGTCACATACCCGCTGTGTGTGTTATGATTATGGGAAGCCACCGTTTCGAGGATTGGTTTGTGTTTAATTTGGCTTTGTGGAACATTGTTCCGGATATCATGGTGCATTCTGACCTCTCCCAAACAGCTTTGCAATCTCAATAGTTTCAGTGATTTACTAGGAATGACTAATAAATAAATACATACATACATACATACCAGTGATTGGCAATCATTTGGACAAAAACAGCTTGTGGCTGATATAGGTCAAAGAAGAAAGCTAAAAAAAAAAAAAAAAAATTCTACTCTGCAGAATGTCATCTAAGCTGAGCATCAAACAAAGTGCTGATGTTCTCAAGGAGACTACGAAAGCATGCCTCAAGTAGGCACAAGAGCAACAAAACCAGACAAATCCACGTTTTCTAATGAAAGATGCAGACTTCAGACGTGGTGTCAGCAATTACAAGCTGGTGGTGACAGTATAAAGGTGTACGTAATGTTTAATGGCAAATACCCCCTGGGAAATATCCAAAATGCACAGCATACAATATCGTGGCCATTGCTGCTTACCAAGTTGACCCTCTTTACAGATATGCACCAGGTCCTAGTACACTTGCCATCATAAGAAAGTGAGTTTTACCACTTTTCTGTCCAGTCACTGGATCTTAATCCTATTGGGCAAAAGAGGAAAGGGCTGTCCATAACAAGCCAATTCAATCTGCCGGAACGGCACAATGCAACTATTTCCATGTGGTACAAACTAGTTACTGTAGGTGTTCCTAAAGAACCAGCAACTCACTGAATACACTAAGACAACATGGAGTCTCTTAGTAAGGTTTTGGGCCATTACAGGCCAGCAGAACAGCTTCACAGTTCGTCTAGATGTGTACTGGAGAGATGAACACCATTTGGCATTTGGATTATAGTAGTGGAGATTGCTATCTAGCACATCAGTCCAACATTGCCTCTAGGCATACAAATGGTTTGAGATCTGGTCAACTGCGACGGTCATTGCATATGATATGATTTGTTTACTCATCACACCACTCAGCCGTCCATTCAATTATTCATCAATGGATAAAGGTGATCTGTCAGAATAACTTCTTAATTGACTTCCAGTACCTTCAAGTCTTATGTTTAGTAGTGATTTTTCGACGCTCCTAGCATCAAACCACTTGACAAATCTTTGTAATCAGACTTTATCTTGCTAAGTACGAACATTACTGCGATGAACGAGAATGAATTTGATCTTCTTCGCTGATTTCGAAAAGCTTCGAAAAGCAGGTGCTAAGGTATTTACTCAACCGCTTCAACGGCGAGAAAGGGCTTTGGATTTGAGAATCTGAAGATCCTTTTGGAAAAGGGCAAAGCACACAACAGTGTAATATGATGTGATTTAAATGGATTCAGCTTCCCTTATGTCAAGGCTAAGTGCTGTAGCTGTATGCACACTACGGAAGACCCAGGAGCAATACAAACGAAATCTGAAGGATTTCATTATCACTCACTCCTTGAGGATGAGCTCATACCTGACAAATATTTGCACATTCACCTTGCAACAGTGTCTGCAATTGCATGTGTGTTTGTGTATGTGTGTGCAGCGACTTCCTACTCAGAGATGCATGTGATAAAACAGACTCAGCCCAGCCTGAAACTAATTACATTGTGTCATTCATGTGGTAACTTACTTTTTATGAAAATGGTTTACATGTAGACATGCTCATTAGAGTGAAATTGCATTTCACAAGCTAATTTCGAAGAGTCACTAGTAGTGTTATGAATGTACCTGACATTAGGTGTAATATTGCAACACATTTGATCATTACAGTGTGAATAAGAATTTTTTTTGTTTTTTGGTTTTTTTTAGTAAAGACAACCAGTTAGAATGAATGTTTTATGTTTTCTATGTTATATGTAATTTGTACTATATATAATGGTTATATACATGGTTTATATATGTGTGTGCATGTGTGTTTTTACATATGTACATTTTATATATATATATATATATATATGCAGGTAGTCCTCAAGTCATGATGGAGATGCGTTCCACCACACCCATCATAAGTCGAAAATATCGTATGTTGAACCACTTAGCCTAGCTTAGCCCAGTTTAGCCCAGCTTAGCCTAGCTTAACCTAGCCTACTCAGGAGTCTTTTCCTGTAGAAGGCATGCTTTTTAATTAAAATTAGCTCTTTAAGCACACAAAAAAACCCCTGCAGTAATGCACTGTACAGTACACTGATATACAAGGTATCTTGAATCGTGAGTTGCAGGAGAGTGTGAGGCATCACGCAAGGCGAGTCATCCGGGCATCGTCTGCATACTTCCGGGCATCGTCTGCATACTTCCGGGCATCGTCCGAAAGTCTGTGTATGTCATACGCCGTTATTTTTCCCATTGAAATGAATGTAAATACAATTAATGTGTATCAGGCCTTAAAAACATGTTTTTAAAGTGTATTATGGGTTTATGTGTGGCAATAAAACTTTGAATTAAATTCAAATAACCTTATTATAGCGAAAATAAAACTAAATGAAATAAACAGATGATTTTAATGCACATTATCTTTGCGGTGGAGACGTAATCGCTGGCGTAGGTGGACGTTGGCGGAGGGATATAGTGGCGGTTCTCATGTTTTGTGATTATCTCTTTCTTTATTTTAGCTGCTTCTTACTCTCACTACCATTCCCACTTTTCACTTTCTTGGGACCCATAATGAAGGCTTATAGAGAAAAAATGCGGAGAAACATTTTTTTTAATGAGTTTTAAACACAGAAGAAAAAAAATTCAAAGTTTGAACAATGCTAAATTATACAAAAACTTACTGTAATTAACCAAGAAAACGAACCTTGCAAGAATCGACTCCTGGCGTTAAGGAAGTGAGGAGGAAGATGGGCGGGGAGGAGGTTACTGTACAGCCAGTGAACGCACGTCTGACCGATTAAAGGGACACGTGCGTCTTTGTTAGTTGCACAATACGCAAATAGAAAATACGAAAACATTGGCGTGTACGAAGCGGAAGGGGAAAATGGCCGAGGCTGTGTTTGCTCAGCACCCGATTATGTGGTCGTGACCAGATGGAAAATTTTGGCGGATTTTGTGGTCAGGATCCGATTTGTTCGTCTTCGGTGGCGTTCGTGACCAGAGCTTCCATATATATATATTTTAACCAACTTTGTGAGAATTAACAGACACGCCTTGTCGAAAGTTCATTCGTGGAATTTCTTCAATTCTTTAGGAGTTTGAGATCATCAGCTGTGTTTTATTGAGGTAGTGTTGGTATACAGTAAATAACTGCATTCAATATCTACAGCAGTTATCCATATTATATCAAGAACCACTCAACTCAGTAGAGAGAAACGACAGTCCATATTTACTTGAAGACTTGGTGTGTCTTTTCAGTAATACATATATGACAAAAAACACTGAATTAGAGGGTGTGTCCGAACCTTTGTCCGGTACTAATTTCAGTCGCCCTTCACACCTTGTTAGTAACTGCGTAAACTGTGAAGTGACAATAAATCTGAAGCTGAACGGATTTCATCCTTCAGCCTGACAATAACCCAAAGCACACCTTCAAATCAACAAAAGGAATGGCTTCACCAAAATAAGGTCAAGGTTTCGAAATGGCCAAGCCAAAGTCCAGATCTAAATCCAAACGTAAGTCTGTGGGATGAACTGAAGAGGAGGGCTATTCACAGATGTCCAGCCAATCTGAGATAGATTCCAAGGAAAGAGGTCAAAATGTGCCAAACTGACTGACTCTTACCCAAGAAGACTGAATGCTGTAATCAAACCTAAAGGTGCTTTCAATATATATATTTTCTTACATTGCAAACAAGGTTGCCCATTATAACAGGGCTGTGTAGACTTTTTATATCAACTCTATTGGCCAAATTAGCTGTTCTGTAAATGTAAAGTCATCCAATACTGTGATAGATTGAAAAATTAAGGTTCCATAGGTAACCATGGTTCTGTCACTGTGACCTCACATGGGGAGCCTATAAAGGGCGTCTCCTGTCTGGTCAGTCCAACTGACCCAGGTGGCCCTGGTGGTCATCCACTCATTTATATCCACTGGTTTCAGTTTCATTCTAAACTAGTATCAAAGTCGTCATGAAAGGGCACAGTATGTAATGAAAGCATGCCTTATCATGCAGTAACAGCTAACACTTAGTGCAAATACCATACTTTAAAGAGACTGAGAACAATTTAAAGTGCTAATGCTACCTCCTGTTGAGGAAGGGAATGACTACGGTGTTAATGCTATCCTTCAGGCTGTTGAGGATGAAAATCACTCAACATTGTGCTAGCGCTCTCAAAGAATTACTCATAGTGCTGAGACCATATTCTTTTGAGGACAAAATACATGAGTCACAGTTCTGTATTCCACAAAGGGTGAGGATCACTCAGATTCAGGGATTGCGACAAGGCGACATGAGTTTTAGTGTATCATATGTCTCACAAACCAGCATATTTAGACTGTATGCCATGTGGCTCCAATGCACAGAGCTTTACCAGCCAGGCCAGTAAACATGCTTTACCATACTGCTAAGGGTACATAAGGGCTTATTAAAGAAATTGATGCTTTGTGGAGTTGCCCGGCCACCTGCATGAATGGATGTACCATAGAATGCATTTGGGACTTGCCCAACCATTTTGGGTAGGATTCAACTATAATTTTGCCAAGGTAACCTTAACACCAGCCTGCCATGCATTCAGTGCCACTGCTGTGCCGTACTCCTGCTTTTTACTCCGATCTTCATTCTGCTTTAAAGCGTTTTCTGCTGAACAGAGTCGCAAATTCAGAAAATGAGACACAGTCTGTTTCTGTATGCAAGGTGACAGTACTAGGCCCCCTCAAGCTTTGTACTTCAGTGCGCTGTAGCGTTTCTGCCAACAGCGCATGCATTTGGCCTATGCCCACTGCCAGCTCCTCGAATCTGCGTTCCAAAGCAGTGAAGGCACTCTCCTCACTTTCTCGGCACTGGGTCCCATAACACAGCAATGAAACTTTGCTGTTTCTTCCTAGAGGACTTTGCAGCTGTATGCACAGCACAGGAGAGTGCCAGAGGAAGGAAATGAATAGACATTTTCATAGTCTGTGAGGGGCGCTTCACGCATCACTAATGACATTATGTTGCAGTTAGGCCTGTAAGTGCCTGTCGCAGATGTCCAGGTCCCAAACAATTTGGGTATCGATCATGCCCACGGTCCAACTCCATCAGGGCTTGACAGAACAAACAGCTTGCCCTGAAATACACACCAGCTTGAGATAGGTGGAAAGTTCGAACAATTCAAATAAGCTAATTAGTTTCTCTGCATCCACACTGCTACATGACTGCCACAACAACAACATTTGAGATCCTGGACACAAGGGTACGATTTTGCTATTGAACAGGGAAAGCCCATTGGTTCAGAAGGGCACAGAATGAAAGCAATTAGAACATTTCAAATATAAGATTCTCGTATCACGACTGACTAAATGACAGCTGAACAAGGTTTCCTGTACACAGTACGCACCAAAGGTGCTGTTCGACTGACGTTTACTGTACCTCAAGTGATAAGACATGACACACATGATCAAAGTGATCTTGTTTTCTATTGGAGAGTTCTAATCTGTTTTTTGTGTCACTACCAGTGTTTTCCGATGAACAGCATTAGAAATGTACAGGAAGCAGAGAGGGTAAGATTCACCGATTCACATTGGTTCACCAATTCAAAAGTTAACAATGCGATCGCCCCGAATTTAAAAAAAAAAAAAAAAAGGAGCATCGGATACAATTTGGGATGCAATTGGAATGCATCGTAATGCAACCTACCATCAGTAAAATCCAGTTTCATTCATATTTAATTATTAGTACAGACCCTATGCCTTATTATTTAGAAATGTTACCAATGTCTTTTGAGCAATAAATTTATATTTAGAATGTTTCCTCCTTTCTAAAGTTTCTCAAGTTGGAGGTATCTCCGGGCCCCCAACACGGCTCGCTCACCATGACTCCATCAGAATATGAAATCAAAATAAAAGTTCCTGCGACTCTCTCGCCAGAGCAAAAACAGGATTTTAAAATAAATACCCATCCTCAAATCCTACGGAGGATTATCACGAAGGATGAAGAGCGACCATATTGAATTACATCACACCATATTCTGTTGCGTCGCATCGTATCTCGTTGAATCGTATTGTGTTGAATCAAATAGTGTCAAAACGCACTGCATTCCAAATGAGGTGAAAAATTACCATATCGCATTAGTGGCTGTTCATATGTATCTGTAATGCATTGACTCGTTGGCAACGGATCAAGATTTGTATTGCATTAACCTCAGTGATGGCGATGCACATCCATAACAGGAAGGCATCAGGTTTGCTTGATATAGCTTGAGTAATATTTCCTCTGGTTAATATAATTAAAGTTGAGATGATATAGAGATCACAGCAAAGTGATTGAGGACTGCAAATCTCGTTTGTAATTCTGGCCTTCATCTCTCTTATTTCTGGCCTTTAAAAAATTTATGGGTGTTATCATTATAAAACATGAAGTGGCTGGGACTTCTGACTAAACCGTCAGTCGATAAGCGATGTATAAAGGTTTGAATAAAGAGAGACAGTTTGATGGTTATATTTATAATGTTTTATATTGTATGTATGGTAATGCATAATTAATGCATACATATTAATTCAAATTTAATTAAATCAAGAACTAGAGGTTTCTTTTATATACGGTGTGTTGGGTTTTTCTCAGTTGGAAAAGAGTCCTTAAAGCCTTTAAAAGCCTTTTTTTTTTTGCCCTTTTCACTTTTTGGATTTCTCAAAAAGACAAATATGTACATATCTTGAAGTCTCCTATGTGTACAACCAAATAAATGTGTGCAGTATGCATTTAATGTAAAGCCTTACCCTTACATTGTCATTCCTGTAAAACTTTAAGTCCAAATAAAACTTGGACATCATTTTATACGTCATAACTAGAAGGAAAAAGAAGTAGGTTGTGGCATTTAGTGACCTTGTAGTATTACATGGGTTCACACAAAACCGCAAACCTCAAGTAGGCATAATCAAGCTCGCCGAAATGACTTAATGCTTTAACGATTCGATATCGCCTGATACGTTTTTACTGGACGTGGATATCTTTCTGCATATTCAACCTTAAAAAAAAAAAAAACGCCATCAGTGCCATCTACTGAAAAAAACACAACCCTAAATAAACAAGGCAAAAAAAAGGTAGTTCAGCATCAACCCTATGCGCTCCTATGTAAAAATGGTGAATAAGGTCCCATATTATGGACTAATCAAGAAATGAAATACATGGCTAAAGACTCACACACTAGAAAAGACACCATATTTAGCCTTGTGTGTCCACTGAGGGGTAAAAAAAAAAAAAAAAAAGCCATACGCTATAGGTCGCTTCAATGTTTCGACTCTTTCGCTGCATTATATAGCAGAAGGACAAAGAATCAATACAATCTGTGAGACTCTGGATTTCTATCTTGGCTGAACATAATGAAAAGACATTACATAAAAGCAAATATTGCTACTGGGCCCCGCGCTGATGCATTCACCTGGTAGAACATGTCAGTACATAACCCTTGGAGAAGAAAGGAAACGGCAGTAGCAATTGCCTGGCTAGGAGATCGAGGTGCAAGAGACCGCAACTTATAAAAACACTCTGGAGACTATCCCGTCACATGGGTATGGTCACTTTATTCTCCCTGGATTTACAGCATGACTCAAGCTGCTCTGCAGTGCTCTCGCTTCTAGGATACAAGAAGCCCTGGATCTCATCAGTGAACAATCAATATTTCTTCAGCTCATAGTATTAGAGAAGAAATGAATTTCGGGACTTCGGGGGCCTAGTTAGAAACAGCCTGTTTCATATTTGGAGGCATGTATTAGCATAACATGGACTTTCCAGATACACGTGAGTCCATAACCCCAGTTTAGTGCGCGGAAATCTCACGGCATTGAAAAACAATATATCCCGTTTATTGATTGCAAATTCATGAGGGATTCCGTGCACATCATTTGGCGAAGTGATTTGATGGCTTTCAAATAAATACCCCGAAATGAGGACCGACCCAAAATAAGGATGATTTACGATAGCAAAGCATGGCGAGGCACTGACGAGGAGCTAAAGCATATTTATCAAGCAACATTACTCGCCAGGGCTTTCCCCCAGCTGACACCATCTGAACTGACGCCATTGGCAGATATGAATATATACCACGGTGGAGCTTACTGGCGTTCTTTATTTGTGTTCGCCCCACACAAGCTCCACACTGCCAAGAAGTGAAGAGACAGGGGAGGAGTTTAGCTTATTTGGGGACAAGAAAAAAAAAAATTGGATGGTCAGGGATTGGGGTTTACTCAACCAGGCAAGGCCAAGCTGTCACCTGGCTCATGTTCCACATGCACTGATCCATGCTCCATTGCGTGCAAGCTAAATAGTGAGCTGCTTTAACAGTGTTTGGCAACATGTACAGCTGCCAATGATACACACCTTGGTCCAGGATGTGCAGAACCCTTTTTTCCCCCCCCTCATCGAAGCCCATGCACTGGGCATTTCTACACACTTGGCCTTAGAGAGGAAAATGATCCCCGGATATTTATGTCTTTAATGCTCCACATGTGCTCATGCATCTCAAGTGTATTAACCCTGGATGCGCACAGAAGGATGCTTTACGCATATCCTCCATTAGCAGCCCTGCTCATGTCCCCAGTCATTCCTGGCTAAGACAACACCACGCATGGAATTCCAGACCCAAAGTGCATTAAGGGAGTGAGTGGATATCGCTCGTGCAGCGCAGTGCTCGTGCAATCTCCTGCCTTGACTCGGATTTGAGAAGGAAACGTGTTGGGAAGTGAGCGCTCTGTGTATGCGCATTTCACCCGAATCCGAGCTCAACAGATGGCTGAATGTTCATCAGCAGCACCACCTGCATGCACGGGAGAAAAGCACCGCGCGCAAGAGAGAGGAAAAAAAGGAAGAAGAAAAAAACAGAAAAAGGCACATTCATTTCTGGGCTTTGGGCATGCATCATGCGTAAATGGTTATTCCATAAGCGAGTTATGGGTACTAGTGAGGGACGCGCAAATGCATGGTGCACCAAGAGCTCAAAGCAGCAGGTGGGCCATGTTAAAAAAAAAAATGTCAGCATAATAATAATAATAATAATAATAATAATAATAATAATAATAATAATAACATCCTCAATGTTTTACAAAGCAATGAAAAGGAAAAATGCGACAATCTGGACTAGTACCACAAGGCAGGGTTACCCCCAGGAAAGCTCTTTTTTCATTTCTTTTTCTTTTTTCTGTGTTTTTTGGCCTCCCGCTCTATAATAAGTGCAAAATCAGTGCGGCTCGTGAGCTGGGTGTTCTCCTGGTCAGTGTGCAAAGTTCTCATCACAAGGAGGACAAATAAAAGCGAGGGTTTAGGACGGGTGTAACGGGTTGGCATGCAATCTGACATGGAGATGCGTGCGACTTCGGATAATGGGGGCATTTCAGGGGAAGGGGGGAAACAAAGAATAAGAAATAAAGGCATTAAACCCCCCCTAGGATATGATGAGACTTTACGGCTCGTGCGTACGCACCCGGACTGCTAATACACGTCGTGCCTGCGTGGATCTAGAAAGGCTCGCCTGGTGGGAAGGAGGGATCGACAGAAGAAGCTGGTGGATTACCTGATCTCTTCCAGCAGCAGTTATTCGACAGTGCCGGATGCGGGTTTTAGGGACGGACGAAGTTCGGCGTCCATGACGCGCCTCAGTTCACCAGCTCGAGCAGCTCTCCAGTGGAGGAGGGAAAGCTTCTCACCGTCTATCCGCCCACCGGTCGAGGACAACCGACATTGGGTGGGAAAAAGAAAAAAAAAAGAAAAAAAAATCTATATATAAATATAAATATAAAGAAATGGATAGAGAGAGAGAGATGGGGGGAGGTTTAAAAAAACAAAAAAACGAAGATATAAATAAATAAATGAATTAATCAATTAATTTAAAAAAAAAAAAGGAAAAAAGAAGAAGAATCCGACAGTGCACGAGCAGGAGGCTGAGAGAGAGAGAGAGAGGTCCAGACTAGTTCTGAAGCTTCCAAATAATTCCAAGCTGCGCGTGCATCCTTATCATTCCGGCTCCTTATAAATAAATCCTTATAATAAACACGCTCGCGCGCGCTCGGTTGTTCTTATTCTTATTCTTATGTCTCTTTGCTTTTCTCTTCTCTTGTCTTCTCTTCCCACATCCGTGTATTCCCGTCGTTCCCGTGCACTTGAGCTTCTTCCTTCTGGTTCTCTCTCTCTCTGTGCTGCTGCTGCTGCTTTTCTTCTCTCCCGCCGCAGTTTTGCTCGCCTCTCGCGCGCAGCTCGTCTGGGCTCCTGTGCGCGTGTCGCTCTCTCCTGGAATCCGAGCTCTAAGATGCTGAGTGACTGACTAGCTGTGCCGCGCACGGGCGCGCATCTGGATCCCCCGCATTCGAGACGGAGGCGCGCGCTCTCTCTCGCGTAGTGGAGGGGATGACTAGACCGCGCGCGCTGCTTTCGTGACGTCAGGCGGCGCAGATTCCCAATCAGGGGTGTCAAACACCGAGTTCGCGCCCTGCAGAAAGATGGAGCGTTTATTCCAAACAGGATGCGTGCTGTGACCAGAGAGAAGACAGTCACACACAGACAGGCTCTGGGCGAACAGAGAGCAACCAATTAGCCACACACACACACACACACACACACACACACACACACACACACACACACACACACACACACACACACACAC
>JAQMCW010000021.1:6312428-6323167 GCA_030068335.1 Chrysichthys cranchii
TTATTCTCTCTCATTTGTTTGGTCCACAGCAAGGCTGCCTTGAAATGAACTGCGTGCCCAATGACCGCCGGTAGGGGGAGTCATTGGGTCCTACCGGAAATAACGTCACCGAAATCACGTCGCAGCACAGCAGTACTTGAAGCCTTTTGTTGTGCGACTTCGGCGGCCATTTTATGAAGTGGATTCACAAGAGAACGACAGCAGAGGAGTAGTAGTGCAGTTGTACTGTGTTTCTTAAAGGTTACTCCGTGGCGACGTTTCCTATTTTATTTTTAAATTAAGGATTAATTGTTAGTCCGCTATGTCTCGTGACCGTTTCAGGAATCGTGGAGGGTTCCAGCAGCGAGGCCGAGGAGGAGCAGGAGGAGGGATGCGTGGTGGAATGGGGAACCCAAATTATCGAAATAATCCCCAGCAGCATTCATTTCAGAACCGCGGCCCCCAGCTTGGTGGAGCTGGAGGAGGAGGAGGTGGAGGAGGTGGTGGTTTTAAGCCCAACCAGGGAAATCAAGCGAACCAAGGCACCCCACAGAAACCGGAGGGATCCAGTGTCCTCCCGAAGCCCGACATGAAGTCGCCCCCGCCTGCACAGCAGCAGCAGCAGCCGCCGCCTGATGCACAGAATAAGGCCCCGGCCCAAACACCGCCACAACCGCAACAGCAGCAACAAGCCCAACCGACTCCGACTCCACAAGCCCCGCTTCAGTCACCACCCCCGAAAAACGTCAATGTCCGACCGGAATCCTCAACACCACAGAACCAAGCGCGGAAAAATCAACAGAAGACTCCGATCAGTGGAAACAACCCAAAGCCTCCCAACACCGAAGGCCAGACAGCGCGTGAACCTACTGCCGCCGAACCACAGGTAAGAAAGAGATCAGCCGGATAATGTTATCTGGTGTGGGTTTTTTTTTGTACTTTCTTTGTACTTTTATTTTTAAATCGTTTCCGTGTTTGGCAGACATGGTTCCTGACGCCTGAAACATGTACCACCGGCCCAGTCAAAGTTGCTATCCGCCTTCGTTTTCATGAGCACTGGGTTTAGACCGTGTCTCAAAGAGGTCCTTGTTCCCTCCTCCCTAAGTGTGGAAATAATAGCGAAGTGCAGTCTGTGTAGTGCACTCTGTGACCGATAGTTATCCATTTGGGCTTCAGCCATTAGTAGCCGCGTTGAAGCTTTTGCGCAGCCATTTTGTTGAACCGAACAAAGACTGAGCTAGCTAACGGTGCTAAATATCTAACTCGCTAAGTAATAACTCTAATCAATAGAAAATGGGTCTAAAAGAAGCCTGTGGCTGGCTGTATTGTATTATTGTATTGTGTGTATATATTTTTTACAGTTTCCACACAGTATTGTTTTCACCTTCCTCTCCTTTTCTTGCTGCTTGTTAGCTAATCCTAGCTAGCGTGTTGTAGGCAGGAGTGACCAAGCTAACTAGCTAAAAAAAAAAGCTAGTTAAAAAGCATAACATGTTTTTAGCCGCTCGCTTAAACTGCGTATTTGTTTTATGTTTGCTCATTTTAAACAGAACCGAGTAGATTTTAAACCCCTTATTTGCCCCTTTAGAGTATAGACGTCCACCCGCAATATATTTTAATGTATGATTTTCCCAAACGAGTCTCTTTCCCCCTCACTGTGCTTGTCTCTAATGGCCAGTGTATTTTTGTAGTGCACTCTTGTGGTCAGAAGGGAGCCATTTGGGACTCGGCCCTGTTTACGCTCCTGTGCGGCCATTTTGTCGGGCTGAACAAAGCCCCGAGCCGAGCTAGCTGTATCTTACTAACAAAAACGGGGACGAGGTGGATTTAATGTGTTCGTTTCAGCCCAGGTGCTTTTGTTTGATGTTCACCTTTCAATTTAATTTAGTTTTTAGTGCCCAGCATGTCGACCCGCTCCCTTTTGACCGCTAGCTGCTGTTTACTGGCCTGACTAGCTGACAACAGAGGGCATTATTTTTGTTTCTTTTCAGCCAGATCCATGCACATGTTAGATCAACAGCATCAAGCATAACAATTTAGCAGCTTGGTTACACTAGGTATGTGACTAAATGTTCAAAATGGATGTATGATGAAATAAAGGGTGCTGTTGGAAAGAGCTTGAAAAAAAAGCTTTCAATAATACCGAATATGGTCATAGGTTGAACATGTGTTCATAATAACGGCAAAAATTTATGTTCATAGGTTGAGCATTAAGGAAGATATGCTCATTTAACGTTTGAAAATCGGGGCCCATTTTTCACCTACCTAGTGATTTTAAATAAGTGATTTATTCACATTTTTCATCATAACTCTGTCAAAAATAAAATATTTTTTTCCCCATGAAATTTTCAGGAAATGTTTCTTGTAGAGTCCTTCAATCCATTCTCTGATAAAATGCATTTATTAACATGGATTATCAAAGTGACCAATCACCAAGTAGAAAGTCAACAGCTAATTGGGAACGAGATATGTCATAGTCTGGGGGGGCATCGTCCTCATCATTTTCACCCTCTGTTCTATAGGGTTTGTTCCAATAAATAATACATTCGATAATGATATCAGCATGGGGAAGTTTCCCTTTACAACACTGACAGAAATGTAGAAGAAAACAAAGCAGACTTCAGAAAGCTTCAGCCAAAGAAAATATCATTAATTTGATTAAGTTGATTAACTTGATTGTTGTCTAATTTCAAAACAATGTAAACAAAAACAATTGCATTCAGTGATTCAGCCTTCAGGCTGTTTAAGGCTGTTAAATGAGGGAGATTGATGTGAAATTCCACGTCACCGGCTGGCAGCCATTACAGTTTTACACACAGCCCCATCTAGTTACCGACCACCAAATTTTGTGGATAATAAAAACGTATGTGCGAGTCATTCGTATTGCTGAATATTTGGTATATTTGTTCTCAGATATATATTGTTGGATATATTAGTTTCGATAAAGTCTGTACTCACCTTCTGCAAAATTATGTACCTTTTTTGCGAGCAAAATATTCAACATGTGACTAACGCTTTGGGAATTCCGATTTGGAAAATTTTGAGAACAAGGTAATATTGGGTGTCCCTGATAATGTAATCAACGAGAATACCGGAAATAAAACTAATCCAGCCAATCTGAAGTGATTTTGTGGGGGGTACCAGTGCACAAACAGTGAAGTCCGAAAACAGCGTCGGGGCACAGATCAGCGGCTGGCGATTAGCGTAATATGCACAGCCCTAGTTACATTTGGGGTGGGGGGGGGCTTTAAAAAAATGTCTTCTTTCAAAACACTTTCTAGACCAGCAGATTAGATGTGCTATGTGCTGAAAACCAGAGTACTTAGAGAAGCAAGAAATATCATTTCAGGTTTCGTCTCAGACTTTAGTGGATCCACTTTTATTACAATGTGACCGGCATGAGGGCTTTCTCAGATTTGAGGAAAACTACTGATGGTGAAACTTTCTTTCAGGATTTCAGGGCATCGCTCTCAATGCTGCGCAAACCTGGGGAGAAGACCTACACTCAGCGGTGCCGGCTGTTTATCGGAAATTTGCCCAACGACATTTCAGAAGACGAGTTCAGAAAGTTGTTTGCCAAGTATGGAGAGCCAAGTGAAATCTTCATTAACCAAGGCAAAGGTTTTGGCTTCATAAGGCTGGTAAGACTCTTGAACTTTGGGCCTCAAAACAGAAGTTTAAAGTAAAAGTATAAGTCTAACCTAGCTTTCTTTTTTTCTCCCTTTTTGTTTTTAGGAGTCTCGTGCCTTGGCAGAGATCGCAAAGGCTGAGTTGGATGATAAACCCATGAAAGGGAGACCGCTCAGGGTTCGCTTTGCTACCCATTCGGCGGCGTTGTCTATCCGTAATCTGTCCCCGTACGTCTCCAATGAGCTTCTCGAAGAAGCCTTCTCACAGTTTGGAGTGGTCGAAAGGGCGGTGGTTGTCGTGGATGACCGTGGGCGCTCTGTTGGAAAAGGCATCGTTGAGTTTGCTACCAAGCCGGCAGCTCGAAAGGCTCTTGACCGCTGCAATGATGGCGTCTTCTTACTCTCTTCGTAAGATTTCTATATGTCCTGTGTTGCAGCTGTAATCAGCTAGTGTGAATAGAAGCTGTGCATGTGAAGACTGATTGCCTTTTGGATGTCGCACCGCTCAGCAAAACAAGACAATCACATAGGTGGTAAATACCTTGGTAGAAAGCACACTGATTTATTCCAGGAAGCAAACTTATGTGATAAGCTGAGGTTTTTTTTTTCTTCTTCTTCTTCTTCTTCTTGCTGAGGTGCTTTGGTAACGTTTGTTTTCAGGCAAACCTGCTCCATGTCTCATTAGTTTTGAAACTTTGCTTTCAAAACTGTTTTTAAAATTAGACTGCATTGTGCATCAGATTCTTAAACTTGCACACGTAGGATACTCTGAGTGTAAGGAACTAGCCAGGACTTTTACTGCCCACTCTGCTCCTCAGTCCAAAGGGCTTTGGAAGAATGCTGTTTTCATGCATGTCTAAGTATATTCTGCAAATCGTTCCAACCACCAGGTCACCTCGTCCGGTTGTCGTTGAGCTGATGGAGCAGTTTGATGATGAAGATGGTCTGCCAGAGAAGCTTGCCCAGAAGAACCCAAATTATCAGAAGTGAGTTCCAGAGTTACCCAAGATTTTGTGCACTTTCCCCATTTCAAATGTGTAGTCTGTACATGATCATGCATAGCAGAGTTTAATGCACATGATTGCAGCTCTTGCAATATCTCTGTACAGATGTTGAAGGGCAGAAGGAAAGTCTGGATGTTTCTGCAGAAAGATGAATAGAAATGAAATGTTTTTTTTATTATTATAATTTATTTAGAGAGAGAGAGCAGCCTCCACGTTTTGCCAGACCAGGAACCTTCGAGTTTGAATACTCACAGCGATGGAAGTCCCTCGATGAGATGGAGAAACAGCAGCGGCAGCAGGTGGAGAAAAATATCCGTGAAGCCCGTGAGAAGCTGGAGGCAGAAATGGAGGATGCCTACCATGAGCACCAGGCTAACTTGCTTCGACAGGGCAAGTGTCTAATATGTTCATCAGTATTTCAAAGGTTTGTTTGACATTGGTACATGAATGTTAGTTTTCATACTTTATTTTCCCTTCAGATCTTCTTAGGCGACAAGAGGAACTGCGACGCATGGAAGAGATGCATAATCAGGAAATGCAGAAACGCAAAGAGATGCAGCTCAGGTGCAGATCATTTCATGGTCCTTAGTTTCTGTTTTCATTTTCAAAGTAGCTGTACAAGTATGCATGGGGGTCCTTGTAACATATGTACTTTCAGAAACTTGTACTAGAGTTAGTTGGGAGGGCGGTGCTGGCTTTGCCGAAGTAATGGGGGCATCTGAATTTGGAAAAGCTTTGAAAGCTTTTATCAATAGCATTTGAGCTGATCTTTAACCATGCTTGGCGTAACAGTAATCTTAGTATGGTGCCCATTTGTTCATTTATATGTAAAGAAATGAAAAATAGGTGAATTTCATTTAAAAAAAAGTCTTCTTTTGCCCTGCTTCTGTTGTCATTTATTTTTTTGGTACCATCTATTTTGTGAGGCCTGATCCAAATCAATTTGGCCTGTATCATAGCAAGCACAATGGGTTTCTGTTTGGCAGGCAAGAGGAGGAGCGCCGCAGACGGGAGGAGGAAATGATGCGGCAAAGAGAAATGGAAGAACAGATGAGGCGCAAGCGTGAGGAGTCCTACCGAATGGGTGGTTTCATGGACAATGTAAATCTGCTGCATTTCATTGTTTTATTCATAAGTATGGAATTCACTACTTCTATGAAGATGACCGTGTGATGTGCTAATCTATTATGGTTTTTACCCCCACCATCCCTTAACAGAGAGAGAGGGAGATGAGGATGAATTCTGGAGGTCTTGGATTGTCAGGTAAATATGATTTTGGGGGTTCTTGGATTATTTGAATAAAGAACATTTGCGCTTTTCCAGTTTTGTAAGATGACAGACGGCTAATGCCTTGCCGAGCTCAAATTGTTTTGTCTTTTTATTAGATATGCCTTTTGGCTCGAATAGCCCGAAGTTCGCATTGGGCAGAGTGGGCTTCGACCAGGGACTTGGCGGACCAATGGCAGGGGGCATGGTGCCCAACGAAATGGTAACGTATCCTGCGGAGGAAGTGTGCGAATGGTGGTGTGGTGTGCGGGAGAGTGTGTGTGCGACAGTAGCAAAAACGTTAACCTTTTTAATGGACCGAATGGTTGTAGTTCTACCATTTTAAGGTTTGGTCAGATTTGTTCATTAATCATCCAGACTTTGGGGTCTGATGTACGATAGTTTGGCTTTAAAAAAAATTCTCAGCCACCATGCTCAGCTTTCCCATAATATTTCTGAATTGCTTGGAAAGTCTGTCTGTACTAAAGCCCAACTACAGTGGACTTGGGGTTGATCACTGCATTTGCTTGTAAGTCCTGTCTGGCGTGGTGAGTGAAGACAGGCATGTTTTGGGTTGAATCTATGTATTTTTTGCACCATCTTGTAACACAAATACACCTGGACTGTTCTCTTTTTGGGGAAACATCTCGACCAAAAAGCTGGCACTTTAGTAGCTGAAATATTTGAAGGGTTTTAGTGCAGATGGAGTTGAAAGCAAGTACATTTCCATATTTTCTAACCAATAAATTAATCAGGAACGCTGAGCTTTTGGGTGAGTTGGCTCCAATGTAGCTTGCCCATGGTGAAGATAAGAGCTTGACTGACTTTAGAATATTTTATACATGTGTGTGTGTATATATATGTTTAAAAAAAAAAAAAAAACTTTGCCTAATTTTCTATTCAAAAGTTCATAGTGAATTTAACATGATCCGAGTCCTTTGTTCCTACTTTTATGAATAAGGACGTTGTTGGCGGGAATTGTATTAGTTAACCAGTCATTAATATTAAAGATTTAGGTTATGGTGGCAGTAATTACCAAGGAAGCAACAGATTGCAATCTCATCAGAGCCTGTAGTAGCTCAGTTTGCCTTTACATACTATTTTGTGTATGAGACGATCAAGTTTTTATGACAAACAAAAAAAAAAAGTCACTACCCTGCACAGTATCACAAGGATCACAATACCTGTGCTAAATTTTGCTGACCTGCTTTTTTTTATTATTATTATTTGATTTATTCTTACCATTGTTGACCTTTAGTTTGTATTTGATTCAAGTGAAATAGGGTCATCATCCAGGGCAAATCCCAAGCAGAATCCTAAACACAGGTTGTTTTTTTACACCCCCTTCATAGAATTGTAACGTAATGAAGCTGAATGCCGTATCTTGGTACCGATTGTGCAGAGACGTTTCAAATTCAGCCACAGATCTGTTCTCGGCTGTGTTTTCACTAAAGATGAGAAACTAATGTTTGCACAGTCTGCTGAATTTGGGATATGTGTGAACAACCATAAAGTGATTATTTGCACCTCTGTATGTTGACAGACTGTCACTTGTTTCTGTTAAAACAAAGTTGTTGTCTCATGCTTACTGATTTGCAGACAGATTGTTAGACTGATTAGTGTTTTGCTCCTCATGGTGTCACCATCTCCAGAGAAGCCCTACTGTTCTGTGATGGAAAAGCAGAACCTCAGAATGGAGATGTGGATAAGTCTATTCAGATGAGCCACGATTCGATGGACAGATGCTCTATGTTCAGTGCTTTGTGACAGCATTCACTCCTTGGTGTGTTTCCTGTTTTATTGCGGTACAGTCTGGAATTAAAATGTGTTTTGGAGGGTTTGCAGTTGGGGCGCATTAATTCATTAATCATTAGTTGGCTGACCTTGTCGATCGATTAACGATTAATTGATAAGGCGCGATCTCCCCCCCCTGAATTTCCCTGTTTCAGTAGGGTCTATAAGAATATAAGCTAAATTTAAATACTGAATTCAAAAAATGTTATTCCTTAATGAAGGATTTATTGTGCCATTAGGAACGCAGTGCAGACAAATGCATGTAGCATTTTCAAAATAAATTCTTTCAAAAAAAAATTACAGCTACTTTAACTTGAAAATAAATTGTGCACTGCCTCATCTCTTTGCATTAGAAACATGAGAACAAACAGAATAAATTCTGAATAGAGAGCCAAACAGAATATTTAGCTATAGCCTATATAATATAAATAAAGTATTAACCTAGTAGGCTATTAATTAGGAAAACTTGAAACATTATCATCATTTATAATCTCCCTTAATCTGAGAAGGGTTACAGAAAATTACTAGGAATGGAAACTTGGCTTTGGAAAAACCGATTTGGGAAATTCGAGTACGAGGTAATGCTACTGGCTGGCCTTGAATACGTCATCAACGTGAATACCAGAAAAACGAGTAACCCAGCCAATCTGTGTGGTTTTACTGGGGGATGCGAATGCGCAACCAGTAAAGTCCGAAACAGAGTTGGGCGGCAGATTAGCCAACCCGATTAGCATAAATACGCACGTGCCTACCTCCGGATAGCAACAATCCATTTTCATATAGTTTCCTCATTGGAGGGAAATGTGTGAACGCTAAGTACTTTGTTGTACTTACTGGATGCCTGACACAAAGAATAGTGTTCATCTGTTGTCCTATCGGTTCGCTGATATTTAAATGTTTTCCTAAGAGACCTGGTGGTGGTAGCGCTGAAAATACAAGCTAAACGCAGTAAACAAAAGGGGACCAGAAATGACTGAGCTGGCTGAAATTTTTATCAGAACTACATCAGCACCCCTCTGTGCATAGAGCCCATTAACTGACAATTAATTTAATTTATTCGACCAACTTCTTATCGACAATTAATCGATAGTCAATTAACTGTTTGCATTCCTAGTTCAGACACAAAAGACCATGCGGCACACACAGACTGAAGACAGGATGCACTCCCGAGCTCTCGTGCACACACTAAGATTGTAATACTGTACAACAGGCCTAATAGTTATTAAGCTCATTAATTAAGTCTTCACGTTATGCTCCATCACACAGACTTCACGGGGGTAAAAACCCTGCAGCTACCTGCTCATTCTGGAGGAAGCGAAATGTTATGAAATAGCCCTTATGAGAGACCTCCTGGGATGTCCACTAACCAATAAGTGTACTGAATATAAGGGTGAAATAAAACTTAGGGTCAAATATAACCCCGGGGTGCTACTACAGGGTTTTAATGCCCCACTGTGGGGTCAGAAAAGCCCTGAGGTGCTGTTTGGTCCTCTTTAAAGCATCTTGGGCTTTCGTACTCCTCATTCAGTCGAGTTCACAAAGGCCTGCAGGTCAAAAACTTGATCATGTTCAGAAGCCAGATGTCAACTGTGTGCCCTGAAGGCGTGATGAGAGCGGGGAGAGTGTTTAATGCAGTGTGAAGGGAGGCCGGTTCACCTTTAGCTCGGCAGTCGGCGCAGAACTTGTTGTCGTCCAGCGCGAGCAGCGATGAGAGCAGCGCCTGATAACGGTCAACATCCTTCACCGACTTCCCCGTCATCCCTGCCAGACCTTTACACGCCTCACAACCGCTCACACTCGGCGTCTCCGGAGTCACACAGCCCAACCAGGCTCTTGGGGAGAGAAATAACGCGTGGTGAAAACCCAAACATGGAAATAAACCACGGAAACGTTAAGCTTAAGACTGTGAGGGATTTAAACGCAGCCAACCGGCTAAGCGCGTGCACGCTAGCTACAGCTTCTCAACTTCTCCCCAGGCGGGCTACTAGCAAAAAATAAACAAACAAATAAATAACAACAATTCCCTAATTTAAATCTAAACCCGACTTTTTTCCTCCCTTGTGCGTGTTTTTTGTCCTTATAGCGCTACATGTGTATTCAATCATCAATTTATCCATTTCCAAACACACCGCCGGCTACTCACTTCAGCGTCCTCAACGAATCTCTACCCGTATTCCGACAAACCCCGCCTTCTAACGTATGTCTGGCTGTTAATCTATATATACTTCGACCTTCTCTGGTGATTGACAGGGAATTACCCAATCGGAGCGCAGGATTCCAAAGCCTTCGATGCAGTGCCAGCGTATGAGGAGGGATTTGTCAGAATACGGGTAGGGAAATAAATAACGCCTCATTTCACACTAGTACCGGTCTCCTGCTTCCGCTGTTACTGTGATCAAGAGCTGGCCTCCGTGTTACACACGGTTTGGTTATGATGCAGTGTTTCCTGGGAAATTAAAAACACAACTAATAGTAAAAAAAAAGCGTTATGATCATGTATGAAGCTTAATAAAGGAATGAAATAACTGCCTTGGTCGTCGCACTGGTTAATGAATGGGGGGGAAAGTGGGAAGTGGCGCCACCTGGTGGAAGAATGTCGCAGTGCAGCTTAATACTAAAACACCAGTTTAAATTTAATTTACACCAAATTTTACTTTCAAACCCTGTCAAGCTAGGGCTGGGCGATATGACCTAAAAGAAATTATACCATGGTATTTTCTGATATTTTAAATATCAATAACGAAATTTATCACGATATATATTATGCTATAAAAATATAATGTTCAGACATAAAAGAACATGCAGCACACAGAGACTGGAGACAGGGGGCGCTCACGAGCTCTTGTGTACACAGTAAGATTGTCATCTAACCCAGGGGTCCCCAACCACCAGGCCGTCTTTTGGTACCGGGCCGTGCTGCTCTCTTCCATTGGAACATTTTGCCGCTGATGATCTGAATGGTCATATCACGATAACGATAATTTATCGATATATCACCCGGCCCTCTGACAAGCCCAATTTCATTTATTCAGGTTCAGGAATCAGTTTATCCTGGATCTTGGGAACA
>JAQMCW010000021.1:6334595-6348243 GCA_030068335.1 Chrysichthys cranchii
AACTAGGCTGGGTCTCAACCATGCAAGAGTTGCTGGTGTTCAATTGGAAAAAATGTTTTGAGGAGAAAAATTTGAGCTTACTGCATTTGGTACTAATGTAATATTTAAATAAATCAAAATGCAATTAGTGTAATCACTAACTTTAGGGATGATAGAACTAATATATAATCCTTGTATTAATTATTTACCTAATCAGTCTAGAATTGAGAAATTAAGCACAAAATAAAATCGCTGCCTTGCTGTGTTTTGTAGTACATGGCTTTATTTTGTGGCACCAGGACTCTCAAACTGAAACTTATTTTCAATGCAGTAATAAATAAATAAGTGAATAATGCAGTCTGATTTCCTATAAGTCCAGATGAAAAGATTTGGGCGGGGGGGGTCTCTGCTTATTAGGCCTGATCTTTCATATGTCTGTCTTGTAAGTGAAGTATCATGAGAACTTTGGAGCTGCCAACACTTTATACACTATTGCGCTGCATGAGACCAGGATGGACTTGATGACATGTAGAGCATACACTAGAGCATTGTAAATGTATGCCTGGTGTTCTTCGCAAAGAAATTTTATACAAGATTACTGTTGAATTCTTGTTTCATGAAACAAGTTTTAGAAGCCATCGACCAGCTTGACCAAGTAGAAAATGTAATTTTAATAATGATAGATTTACACTTTAAAGAGCAGTTCCAGTGGTCTTATTTCCAGAGAGATTTTGCTCACAGCCCAAATACTCATCACTGACTCCTAGGGCAGACTTTTTGAAGTCTGTATAAAGTGCTCAACAAAACCTAATGGCAGGAACATCTGTTATCTCCCATTTTTTTTGATTTAGTAGATGTAAAACCTAATTGAATGAACGAATGAAGTCACGGGCAGGAACCTAAACCAAAGTGAAGAGCTTTAAGGAGTTCTCAACCAGGAGACCCAAGGTGTATTAAGACGCATTCACCAGATGGATTTGCAGTTTTCACTGTTGTAGAAATAAGGGTTTAAAAATTCTTCCTGTTTTCACATGGCATTAAACTTCCCACAACTACAATATATTTACAAAGCTTGATATTTAGAAATAAGCCTGTGGTTCAAGTATGATGACCTGCATATTGACTCCTGTCCAGGATCAAATACTCTAGTAATGGAGCCTAATTTTTTGTTAAACATCAAGATGCTATTTTAGGTCAAGTGTCTTTAGTTTTGAATGCAAAATCACTGGAGTTGCTCTTTTAACCTTGTAGAAAACAATAAAAATATGCTCATGCTCCTCTGAACTAAAGGTTCCTTAGCCAAAATCATCCTGTAAAAAGTAAATCCCTTCAAGTGAGTAACAATGATGCAATTCTATTTGAAATCATATTAAGTGCTGTATTTAAAGCTGTACAAACAAAATCTGGATTTAAGCAGCCTTGAGGTGAGAACTCTGTTCTACCCCAGTAATACCCATACTCAATATCTGATGAAAAGCAAACTGTCTGTCGACGTCCAAACTTGCAATTTCCAGTTCTCTGTGAGGAGAGCTTGTCTCTGTGTGTGTAACGTGTATGGCATGGATGGTGGTGCTGTAGCTAAGCAGTAGCAGCCAGTGTCCAGCTTGCCCTGCTCCACAGTTGACACTTCTGCAGTTGGTTACAATGAGACAAGATGAGTAGTTCTTCAGATCAGTGGACAGTTGAGCCTGGACTTGTTTACATCGAGAGGTTTACTTGCGTATCATCCGAAAAGGTAAGTGCTCATGTCTTTTGTTCAATGACGATGCAAAACACAGGGCTGCTTCACCTCCCTGATTCACTTTGCATGTTGAATTTATTGGGGTTCTGGCATCACACTTCTAAAAAAGGAAAATGGATTCACAGTGCAGATTTTTTCTTTTCTTTGTGGACTCTATGGCCAACAAGGTGTTTTTATCTATGCTGTGTGAACTGCATATAGCTGGTTTGTTAGACAGTCATGGACTCCGGTACAATTTAGCATTTGCCTAGTTGCTAAACATTTCTTTTGCAATGCTTTAAAGTAAGCAAATGACGGGGATGGGATGGTGTACGGGGACACAATTTCCTTGAGGAAGTAATACTATTGCACTGATGAACCTTTTGCAAATTCTTCTGGACACGGGTGAGGGTGGGCTGGAAGTTGGAGAAAATCCAATATTTAGGCTCCTAGCAGTGTCTGAAAGTATGTATTGCTTTTTTCAGACCCATGGCCTGACTTCAATGCATCGTTGTACTTGTAATCATTTCATTGACTTTCCTCTGGAACATTAGGACTCAATGTAAGTGTAGGGTAGCTTGGTATCTGAACAAAATGTAAACCTGAACACAGAGTTAAAAAATTGTTTGGGATTTTTACCTATTATTATTTATTATTATTATTTTTTTTTTTATGAAATTTGACTTATTTTGATCTTTTTCTTGAGTGGATATTATGTAGTTCTGGCGGAATCGATGGATTCAAGAATGTGTTTAGGGAAGCAGAAGTGATCTAGGAGGGGCCTGAATATGAAAGACCCAAAGCAAATTAATTCACTGAAGGGGAAAGGACCCCAGACTTGAATGTGGCATATGCTTCTAGGTGTAGCCATTTTTTTTTTTTTTTTTTTTTTTTTTTTGTTTGTTTTTTTTTTTTTTGTTTTAAAGGAGCTCCTACTTGGTGGAAAAACGATCATCTTGGACTTTGCTGTCACATTCTTGACAGTTTAGAAAAGCTGAATATTATCTAAGGCTGTAGACTGATAGGAAGTGTTATACATTCTGAGATCTTAAATTCGACATGTATGCAGCAAAAATTCTTTGTCATTACCTGGATCAATGAGTTGTATGGTTTGCTATTTAACTTTTAAGGAAAGACCATAAATGAATATATTCCAACAGGAATCTAAAGTCTACAAAGGAACTTCCATAGCAGTGGCTTTCCTTGAATCTTGCAACACCTGCATTTTATCTGGAATACCTTCAGTTATAGAAAGGTACTAGATCATGGCTTGCAAGTGTAGGGATTTAAAGATCCTTAAATTTCAGAATATTCTTCTGAAATAAGAGGTTGCACCTTTTGGACTTTCATGCTCTGAGGAATCACTGTGTGTCTACTGCGATAGGGCTGCAATACTTGATCCTTACTGGTCTGTAATATTGCTTAGGAAAAGCATAAACAAAGCCTTTAATCTAGCCAAACATCTAGCTACTAAGCAAGCTTGCACCTTTTTATTTATTTATTTATTTATTTTCGTGACACTTCTAGCTTAATAGCTAAGCATACTTTGAAACCAGTGGGTTTAGACCTTTGCTGTTCCACAAATACTTGACATTATTGCAACTCCCACACAACTTGCATCACCATTCAGCTCTTTCCTGCTTGGCCTCCCACTCTGATGTGATCTGGTCCGCTGTGATCTTTCTTGTGCAAGATCCCTCTCATTGTATTAAC
Organism: Chrysichthys cranchii; assembly: GCA_030068335.1. Classification (NCBI taxonomy): domain Eukaryota; kingdom Metazoa; phylum Chordata; class Actinopteri; order Siluriformes; family Claroteidae; genus Chrysichthys; species Chrysichthys cranchii. The sequence goes on from JAQMCW010000021.1 coordinate 6,338,008, forward strand.
CCACAACACAGTGTCCTGAAGTATTGCATCAACATTTTTACAATACACATGGTGCATGGCGTGCCTCAATACACATGTCTTGAAGACAAGGTGTTCGGTGTACGGGTGCAGGACAACTTCTTGAAGCATTCTGAACTAGCGGTTTGGCAGATTGGTCATCCAGGGAGGTGTGTATGTGTTTATCTGCACTGTGATCCATCATCTCGTTCGCTTCCCCTAAGGCTGTAGTTGCCTTTGCTTTTACCCATTAAGGAGTGTGATGCCAGAACTGCCCTGTTTGCTTAATGGCTGCCTGTGGAAAGGCAGAGCATAACCTCACTCCTCAGGTTCTACACTTCCAGAAACCCAGCACTGTGTAAAAGGTGATGTCTGTTTAGATAACTCGTGGTTGATAATGGACTGTACATCAAGCACCAACTTCTCAGTTTTGCGCTCAGTTTATAAGCAAGATTTGAGTAGGTTTCTTCACGAGCAACACACATTAGTGCTTCAAAATGTCTGTCTTCACATACAACTTGTTTGTACAAAAAAACGGCATCAATTTTGCCCTTAAGGCTAGATAGTTGGATATATATTAGGAAAGATTATGTAATTATTGTTAACTAAATATCAGTTAACGTGTACTAGAGCTGTACAATGTTTAAAGTTAATGGTACATTCCTAATGGTTATATATACGTATACACACACACACACACGCACGCCCGCGCTATAACTGGTTTGCTTTAGTTTGCCCCTGAAGAGAGTTTTAAAACCTGAACATTGTAATAAACATTGATTCATTGCAGAAGTACAAATGACTCACAGCACTAGGAAAATGATAATGGTGGTCATGCGGGGCAGGATTGATCTGGTAAACCCGCTGTAATTTTAAAGGTATGGATTTTTCCATACTGCTTTACCAGTATCGAGCATTTGAGGGAGAAAATGTAAAAATTATGTGGCTGTGCTATGCTTGTTACAGAAACCAGAGCAAAACGGCTTCAGAAGACTGCAGAATTTCTATTCGGTCTTCTCTTTACTCGTCTACTCTCGCCTCCAAATGCTGGTCAGTCAGTAATTAAGAATAAAAAGCATCTTCAACTTGTATTCATATTGGGGCCCATGTCCACCAGTTGCGTTTTTTTATTTTTTGAGCTGGCAACGTCTATTTTCTATACAAGCGCGATAAGGGCCTGTGTTGACGGTGCTCAGCATCCTCGGCACAAAAAGCCTCTCACCATGCAGCTGTTTCTTAAAAAAAAACAAAACTGTTAAATAGTTCACCATTTAGAACTCTGAGCTATGCAATGTCACTATGCATGGAGGGGGAAGGATGATATCTACCCTGTTAACAATGACCAAGAAGATCTCTGTTGTGTAGTCTGTGGTACTCTCCTGGTCTTGAACAGTTTCTCATGCACCCAGACTCTTCTTTTCAAGGGTATATCAGTTCCCATGTCCAGAGCTGCTGCCATTGCCAGGATGTGACTTGTTTCCATCCTTTCAGCTAAAGAAAATTTTCTTTTTAAAGGAATATGAAAGTGCTAGATGTTTTTTGGTACCCTTGCAACAATACGCACTTGCAAGAAGCACGGTGGAGGCGAGTCCATAGGTGCTGCCAGTGCGCGCAAAAAAAACAAACAAAAAAAAAACACGTGGTGGACATAGGCCCTTACTGTGAAAAGCTGATGACCATGTAGTCCATGCTGACTGTGTTAAACCCTAGGTACTACTTTTAAGATCAGCTTTTAATAGGCCTAATGCTAAGCTTCAGCTGTATGTGAAACAGCAAACCTAAATTTGGGTCGTCTTTGAGCGGGGGAAAAAGTAAAAATTCACCAAGAATTTATATTGAAAGAACAAATATCAACATGGCATTCGGTTTAGACATGTTTGTTCAACAGGAAAACACAAGAATTGAATACTTGAGGTTTTTTCGAGTAGTTCTGTACTTTGTGTAGCATTAGATGGTTGATCTGTTTGGCACCAAAAAAAAAACCCCTGATATAATTCAATAATTATAGTACTTGCACACCTCACCCTGTGGTGTATTCCAATACCGTGCGACATTTAAAACCATCTTGACGTAATATCTTCGACATACTGCTCTCTACTAATTAATGATATCCAAAAGAAATAGTGACCATTTTTGTCTACTGCAGGTAACTAATTCTGCAGCCCTACTGTATACATTCCTTACTTTGAAATGAGCAAAACATTAATAAATGTCTTGGTCATATCCCTTAATTCTGTAATATTTGTACAAATTTCCTGTACTGTAGGACTTTCTATGTTCGGGTAATGTTGCACATATTCACATTTTTTCCCATATAATCATGCATTTTCCTCTTTAGTGTAGTCGTGTTAGTTTAGCTTCATAATGAAATCCGAAGACCATGTTGACTCACAGTCTGTCTCACTGCAGGGGCCTCAGACAACTGACGGAGGCTGAGTTCTACACCTTCAGAAATCAGGTTAGTAGTGTAACCTTTTTAAACAAAGCCTTTGAACAAACAGTGTGATGGTGATGTTTGTTTGACTGTCTGTAGGAAACGTACCTCGAGTCCTTACACCCTAATAAGACTGTTTTTTGTTTTTCATCTTTTCTGTTCTAGGTCATTGGATAAGTGTAACCTATGATCCAGTACACGTTAAGGTGTTTTATGAACAGTGCTGTGGAGTATGAGCAGCAGGCCGGGAGATTTTCTTGTAAGTGGCATTTTTTTGGTAGTAGGGTGATCACAAAATATCCAGAGGTGTTAAAATGAACTTGAACTTTTTAGCTGTGCATTCAGTGCTTGGATCAATGATTGATTATTTGTCTCTTTAATTCTCAGGGAAAGTGTCCAAATTGACTGGACAGCAGGAGGTTATGAACTTCAGCACACGGATTCATCGGCGTGTTCGCCCGGAGGTCAAGTGTGTTCCTGTTGAATAACATGAAAAGCAAAACTTCCGCCCCAGTACAGAGACTGACCTGTGTATATCGTATCCCTGGTGTGTTGTCTTCAGACGATTAAATTCAGGGGTGTGTGGTTTCACTTGGTTTATCACTCTCGCATCTTATTGGCTGGTTGTTAATAGTGACTCTGATTCAGCTCTGCAAGGTCTGCAAGCTGATCACATGGAACAGAAGTGGCTGTGAATGGATCCGTGTTTGTCTGGCCAACATTGTACCCCATCAATGAATAATAAAATATTTGTGAACCATTTGTGTTGTCATGCAGTGTATTTAATTAGATTAAGTATTGTACTACCTTTTTTGTTTGCTATATGATCCTGTTTTATTTCTCCATTTGTTTAATGTTGTAAAAATGAAGCTTAAAAAAAAGCTTAAGTTGCTAGGTGCCTTCAGTCAGCATGTGGTTACAAAGGCACAAGGTGTCCCAAATGTTTGGATCCATAGCCATTTTTTCCTTATATGAAATTTAAGAGGGTCATCTCCGCATAAAACATCAGTTCTGATACCTTAAATGCTCAACGTTCTGTAAATAGTATGAAATCTAATAAATGCATGCCAATAGATCCAGACTTTTGGGGTATATTATTGTAAATGAAGGCTTGCTGGTAGCGTTATTGGTGGTGGAAATTAAAATTACAATCCATTTAAATGGATTACTATTTGATCCATTTTACAGGGGTGCCTTTAACTGAAAAATATCAAAATAATGCACAGCTACTTTGGATAATGCATCCATGTAAATATTGAGCTTGTTATTTAAATGTGATATTCGCTGTTTTAGAAAGAAAGCAAATATAATTAAATATGTATAAATTAATTACATAAATATAATTATCTAAATGAACATTAGTATAAATAAATGGACTTTTCTTTTTATTGCGACAAAGATGTGCATTGAGTTCAAGTGAAACACTTGTTTGCTTAGACAACAAGGTAATGCAGAGTATTAAATATATGTATAACTGTTTACTAGGCATTAAAAGGATTCGGATGATGTGATATGATGTGATATTTCTGGTAATTGCTTTATGTTGGTCGGCTATCCCAGGAACACTGGGCGTGAGGTTGGGAATACAGCCTGGATGGGGCATCAGTCCATTGCCGGGCAACCTACATTCATGCTTCACACCAAGGGGGAATTTATCTTCGCTAGTCTACCAGCTAACTTGTTTTTTGGAAGTTGGAGTAAATCACATGGTTTCCAAGGCATGTCGCTTAAATTTGCAAGCTATGAGTCTTGAACCGCAGGCCATCTCGTCTATAATAGCAATCACTGTATAATAATCATTATTATGTACAGCCTGGCTCTTAGGTGCCTTTAAGCTATTTAATTATCCCTCTGTGATATCTGGCCCCTCCAAATGCTTGTAAGCGGACCCTGCGGAAGTGGGAGAGAAAAACAGAGTTGGGTAGCATGTGGCCAATGGGCCTGCTCTTTGCATCTTTAATGCCCATTCATCATTCATGGACTTGTATTGACACAGGCAACCCCAGGCACCTGTACCCATTCATTCAGTCAGAGACTGGTCTGCAGACATGAGTGGTACCAAGCCTAGTCTTAACATGGGCAGGAATACTGCAGAGCGCAGTAGACAGCAGCAAAAGATAAAGAAGGGTCTTGCTTTGACTCGAATGCACCTACTTTCCAGCTCTGTGATCCCCGCAACACCTTCAGCCGGGCCTAGAATATGGGAATCTTTAAAACTTCCATCACTCACCAATATGGTACATCAAAGGATGCCAGGGTAAGCTGATACCTAGAGTTTACTACTGAATTAATTATAATGAAAATAATGATGATATCATGATGTGGATACCTTCTTGCATGCATGTAACATGTCAAGTCCTTGCAACAAAGCCACAGAGTAGCATAAGGAAAAGTAATTGCAATAAATTTCACAGTCTTACGGCTGTGCTCTTAGATTTCCCTTCTTCACTTGTACATGTATTGGACCACATGTCCACCTTATTGAGCTATCCAACTGTGAATACGGGCAGAGCTACAGGATACAGCCTGTGCCCCAGTGCCGGAAGTAGACCCAGTCTTCATTCTTTCCACTCGTTTTCTAGTAAAACCTTATTGACCTTTGTGGTTCTGTTGCCCTACGACTCTCCACAGTTGTTCTCCGCTGGCACCTCCGTTGAGCAGTTAGACTAAACACAACTAACATGATCCAGTGGGTTTTCCAGCCCATGCAATTCACTGCTCGCTTCTGAGACACGGAGGCTGGAATTCAATTTCCTTTCCACTCATTCTCAGAGATTGGGATTTCTCTCATTGGTATTTACTTAGAGGTTTTAAAACTCCTTTAAAAACTGTCTACCAGCTAGTGAAAACAAGTAATTATGTAGATTTGGGGTTCCAGTTGGATTTTCTCCTACACATAGCAAACCCCTTATTCTTTCCCAATAGCCACGCAGTGATTAAGCTGAGCCGTACGGTAAGATTTGTGCTCATGCTGCCAGTGTCTGACTCCCATGGAGGCCAAAGCCAGGCACCAGCAATGTGTTTACTGCCTCTTAAAGATGCAGTGCCTGGTTTGGACATCCCCTGTGCTGACGGTTGTGCCAACATAGCACGCCTGGATGGCAGATTTGTACCCAGATTTAGAGTCAGTGAAAACCTGGCACTGACTGATCAGACAGCAGTCTCAGTCATTTTCTAAGAATATGGGGAACCTGGTAGCAGTTAAGCTTCACCATGATTGCTACTTTTTCCATTTCCATTTTCCCAGCCAACCCAACCAACGGCAATGTTTTTTTTTATTGGAATGTATATTTTTCTGACGACTTAGCAGTGCATGTTCTATTCAATCAATTTATTGTTTGTCCCAAGTGGGCAATTTGTGCTGCAGCAAGCATAAAAACCACATAAACACATAAAACATATAGAATAGGACATATAACAGTTGACACAAACATGTGCACAGTGGAGCCCACATCAATGCACAGATCAAACTTGTCCTAAAGTCAGATTTAAAATTTTAATTAAAATTGAAGTTTACTCACTCACCTTCTGTTGCATAAACCTGTTGCCTGGGAGGCAAGCTGGAGCCAATCCCAGCTGACTTTGGGCGAGAGGCGGGGTGCACCGTGGGGAGTCCACCACAGGGCCAACACGCAAAGACAGACATCCATTCACACCTACAGGCGATTTAGAGTAGCCAATTAGCCTAATCCCCGCAGTACCCGGAGGAAACCCGTGCAAACAAGGGGAGAACACGCACACAACTCCACACAGAAAGGTGATCAGGTTGACCGCAAGAACCGAACCCAGGACCTTCTTGCTGTGAGGCAACAGTGCCATCACACCACCGTGCCATCTAAAATTGAAGTTAAAGTTCAAATTAAATTAAATTAAAGCTCCCTACTGGGTCATCCTTAGAAATACCCAACACTATGGCAATGGACTGTCAGCTACCTTCTGCTCTTAGCTTTTAAGGCTTGAATTGAGACAAGGATGAAACAGGGAATTTTTTAACCTGTTTTTTGAGGCAATAGGGGGCTCTCAAGCCAAGACCAGATAATAAATGACTTGTACGCTGAACTAAGTGGATGGCTGATAGCCATTGCTTTGATAAGCACCTGCTTGCTGTATGTGTAATTCAGACTATTGTACTCCCGCTATCTTACTCGCCACCTCCATATTCATTATAAGGGCACTCTTCTCTCTAAGAGTAGCAAGATTGGCAGATGGTTAACATTGACCCAAGGCATGCATTTTTTATGCTGATTATTACCAATATATAAGCAGTTTGTATCTGTGTGGAGTGAACTGTCCCACGATCATAAACCGTCATTTTTAAAGGCATTATGCGACCTCTTATTATTATTTGCGACTTTTTATTATTATCATGACCTTTTTTTAAATTATTATTATTATTATTATTATTATTATTATTATTATTTTATTTAACTGGATTTATATTGAGTCTTAAATGTTGAAGTTTTTATGTATTTAATTGTTACTTTTAAAGAGTTGCCTTGGTTTGTATTTTGTGTAAAGCACTTTGGTCAGCTACGGTTGTTTAAAATTTGCTATATAAATAAAGTCTGATTTTTAAACAACTGATATTAAATTTGTAAATAAAGTATCTGGCCCATTTTTGACTGTATCCTCATTCATCCACGTTCAACAGAAAGATACTGTAGGTGGATATCTATATTTCTATAGAACAAAGATTTTGAAGTATTAAAAGTATGGATATTTTACATATTGTATTACATTCCAGGAATCACATCATTCTTGTTCATTTTAAGCACAGAACCTTAGTTATAATGATGGGCCAGAGCCTCTTAGTAGTGTGTCCTCTCGGGGATTTATTATTTTATATTTTTACTATTCATTATTTTTAGTTCTGGACATAAAGGTAGACGTTGAAAAAAAAAAATTAGTAATTTATATTGGTTCCACCTGACAGATGGTTAAAATTCAACATAACTAGTTGAAGGAAAGATTGTTTTATCTGTTATTTTCTCTGTTCTTTTCATTCTCTTCTGTATGTCTGCAGCATCACTGAACCGGCCTTGTTCATCCCGGGCCAAAGGCCGCTGTGTGAGACATTTTCCCACAAGTTCTGCCCTTCTTTTCAAAAATGCACCTCATCACTTCCTAGTGAAAGCACAGATAGACCCCTGCTGGCCTGCAGACCTGTATATACACATTTTTCTCTTCCATTACGACCTCTTCCCAGGCTCCATCGTATCGCTAGTCCAGCTCGGAGCCTTAATATCAGCCAGTGTGGCCTTCGACCGTTGGCTAAAGAGCAACAGTTGCCTCGATGCCAGGAGAATTTATCCGTTAAGGGGATACCGTGTTTCAGCAGAGCTTTACCCACCAAGGGCCCAAAGCAGCTGCATGTATATTTACCAACAGAGGGCACTGTAGAGGAAGACGACAAGGACAGTGAGTCTGTTGATGAGGGTTTCATGGATGAGGTGGATCACAAAGCCGTCGTTAAGCAGCAACAAGGAGAAACAAAGACACCTACATAATCCAATGCTACAGTAATATTAAAAGCACATTTGGTACAATTGTGTTTTTGTTTTGATTTCTGAGACATTGATGTTGCCATTATGTTTAGCACAATCATTTTTCACAAATGGAAGTGAACTGAGCATATAAATAACGTGACCTGTAAGACTGTTTGTCTAAATTGTTGTATGCCTGTACATATCCATGTATCTAATAAACACAAATCAGAACAAAAGAAATACGCACTCACACATTGGAAGACCAAACTCCTGTATGTAGCTCTGAAATAAAATAAAATAAAAATAAAAATAAAAAAAACAATTACTCAGAGTTTGCTGTGAAATACATAGATATAAAATAATGGGATACATACATTTTTGTCTGACATTTTAAACCTTAGAATCATACGATTACAGAATGGCAATCGGTCGTGTATAGACAGGACAGGAGTTTGCAATTTGATCATTTCATTTAAAATAATAAAAATAACAACACATTAAGCTACAGAGAGATATTTTGCCTACATTTACGTCAGTTCTGTTCATGGGTTCATGGTAGCTAAAAGACAACTCCATGTATTAAATGTAAGACATAGACATATAATACATAGATGTATGAGTAAATGTTAAATTATAGTTGGGGTTTGATTCTTATATTGAAAATGCACAGCTTGGTATATCCACGCTCGATGCTCCACCAAAGCTTTTAGAAAGAAAGCAGCACCTTGACTGAACTTTGAGAATCTTACAGAAGATAATTTTACAGGAACATTCCCAACATGCTAGTTTAGTATGCAGAAAATAAAACCTAAGTGAGCTTTGGTGGACTTCAGAAACGTCCTATAACAATTGTTACAGGAACGTTCCCAGAGGGTTAGTGTGCATTTACAAAGAACAGTATGCAAAAGCATCCTTTGGTGACCTTTGAGAATATATCGGTAGAAGGATCCAATATCCATGATGCAGTCCCACCTCCACCTTGAACTCCTCTGCCACACCTACAGCGCTGTCACCACTGTCTTACATCTCTCATACATGTCCTGCACCACTCTAACATATTTCTCTGTCACTCCAGACTTCCTCATACATTACCACAGTTCCTCTCTCAGCACCCTGTCATAGGCTTTCTCTAGATCTACAAAGACACAGTGCAGCTCCCTCTGACCCTCTGTGAACATCTCCATCAACATCTTCAAAGCAAATACTGCATCTGTTGTGTTCTTCCTTAGCATGAAATCATACTGTTGCTCGCAAATGCTCACTTATGCCCTTAGTCTAGCTTCCACTATTCTGTCCCATAACTTCATTGTATGGCCCATAGACTTTATTCCTCTGTAGTTGCCACAGCTCTGCACGTCTCCCTTGTTCTTAAAAATCGGCACCAACACACTTCTCCTCCATTCCTCAGGCATCCGCTCACTCTCTAAGATCTCGTTGAAAAACTTGGTCAAAAACTGTACCGCTACTACACACGCTTCTTCACTTCTGTTCCACACACTCCATTGCTCTGGATTGTTGACCCTAAGTACTTAAAATCCTCCACCTTCTTTATCTCTCCTCCCTGTAAACTCAGCGTTACACTTGGGTCCCTCTCATTCACACACATGTACTCTGTCTTCCTGCGGCTAACCTTCATCCCTCTCCTTTCCAGAGCATACCTCCACCTCTCTAGATTTTCCTCCACCTGCTCCCTGCTCTCACTACAGATCACAATGAAGTTACACAGAGCGTCCTATGTGAAACCAGTTCGTCAGAGAGCAGCAGTTTATTCCTGTTCAGGGTCGCGGGGGGAAGCTGGAGCCAATCCCAGCTGACTTCGGGGGCGAGGCGGGGTACACCCAGGGCAGGTCACCAATCCACCGCAGGATGACACACCTAGACAGACAACCATTCACACTCACGTTCACACCTACGGGCAATTTAGAGTAGCCAATTAACCTAATCCCCCCTGTGCATGTCTTTGGACTGTGGGAGGAAACCGGAGTCTTCTTCTTCTTCTTCCTCGCGTTAGTCCGTGCCGGGTCCGCTGTTGTCACAGGCCATCCTGGTGGTGTGACATCTAATGCAACCGTGGAAACACCCCAACCGAAGTGTCACTCCATCTGGTGTTGGCGCACTCACACACATGGGCAATTTTAGGGTAGCCAATCTGCCTAATGAGCATGGCTGCGTTCCAACATCCATACTTTCTGTACTTACTATGCTTAGTTTGAGTATGTAGGGCGTTCCTATTACGATTGCAGCGAAAATAAGTGTACTGAAAGGACCTGGATGGTGCCCTCATAATGGTCAAATCTTGGAGTGTGGAACAATGTACAC
>JAQMCW010000021.1:6437988-6454898 GCA_030068335.1 Chrysichthys cranchii
TACTTATGAATATGTTTTTGATTAATAAGCCTTTAATTGGACATTATGTATTGTAAAGTTGCTTTGTGACAATGTCTGTTGTTAAAAGCGCTATACAAATAAAACGGAATTGAATTGAATTGTCTATCCCAGACTCTTTTCCTTTGGAAAGCAAAGTCCTGCCTCGTTGAAAAGAGCAATAGAGAAATGCACAGGTGTATGATTCTGCGGATTTTAGACAGTGGCTAACAACACATTCAGGAAAAGGCTAGTCTTCGGTATATTATCTAATATTCTAATGCTTATTATTTATTAATATTCTAATATTATCTAATCATCTTCTAATATAAAATAATGGATCTTTGTTTAGTTTAGAACAATGATTGGTTGGTTGCTTGATTATCTGCATCTTTTTTGCCTTGCCAGTGGCAAATCCCTGTTTGAGGAAACGTTATTTCATATCAGTACAAATTCCTTTTTTTGAAATTGTCCGTAAGTTTTTTCCCCCCATCCTGGTGCATGAATAAGAGATCAAGGAAATGTAACCGGAATAAGACTCACTGTTATATCACTTCTGTAAGTCTTGTTCACTTTTTGAAGTTGAATCATTCTGAGTCATTTGAAGTCAAATCGAATCAGTTTGACCAAAAGAGAATATGAGCAAAGCAGCTTTACACAAATATATAAATTCCAGTTCTAGATTTTCACCATATGTATTTATAAATATATCCATAAATATATGTATCCCTAACGAGCAAGCCTGCTGCGATGGTTGCAAGGAAAAACTCCCTGAGACGGCATGAGGAAGAAACCAACCTCACAGGGGAAGTCGTCCTCATTTGGGTGATACCGCATAGTGCGATTACAAATCATCCCATGTCTCACAGGGGCAGCGTGTCTTTGAGTCACTTAAGGTGGAAACCATCATTTCAATTAATACAATTCTGCATTTGGTATCACAGCTGTGGAGCTGTTTCTGTTACTAACGTGTAACCCTGTCTTCTTCGGGCTCACCTATCCGGAGTCCTCCTCTTGCCGTTCTCGTTGACGTCCATCAACAGCTCGGACGAGTCCACGGGAGACGTGATGCTGGTGTCCAGCAGCAGCTGCTCGTGCTGGGCCAGGTACTGCGCCGGGTTCTGCTTGGCCAGGCGTGCACAGTGCAAAAGCTCCCGCTGCAGTAATGGCAGGTTGGCCTGCAGGGGGAGATAGCGGTTAGTGCTTGTGTTTGGACAAAGCCTGTATTAGTCAGACAAAGACCGAACATCACAATGTACTTGGCCATGTTCCAAGGGGTTTTTCTTTTGTTGTTGTTTTTTTTTTTTTACAAGCATTGTTTACCCATTACAGTGATTGTGGGAAAGCTCTTTGGTGGTAAAAAAAAAAAAAGAAAAGAAAAAAAAGGCACTGCTTTGGTACTTTGTGACCCAAACCGTGCATTAGTGCTTTCAGTCTGCCCACTGCCTGGCATGAGGGCATGTGAAATCACCATTGACGTGGAAAGTGTCTTCTTCAAAGCAACATCATCCCTCATTTCCTTCCTGTCTCTTTCAGCACTGATTGCTAAGAAGTTAGCTGGCTTTGTCCACAAGACCCTTTTTGGAGGGTTTACCATTTCAAAGTGGCGCGGAAGAGCATTTTTAGGATCGGAGAAGTGTTTCATCTCGAAACAGCACGGGCATTACGGCCGACATTACTTGTGTGCTTGTTCTGTTCTTTATATCGTCTTTTTTCTTTCCTTTCACACAGAACAGTGGTCTCAGATAGCATGCAGAAAATTTTAAAAGACCACGCTACATATTCTTCTTCTTCTTATTATTTAAAACTGTGTTATGCTGATCCTGTCTAGTGTTGGCTAATCTCATCATCCTTATAATAATAATAAGCTGATGTACATTAACTACATTACACCAAGCAAATGTTTTCAGTTTTTGTTGCCTGGAAACCTAATTGAACAGGCTAAGACATGCTCACTAACATGATGTAAAAAAATTAGTTAATTGTGTCTGAGTATATAAACTTGGTCCTAGAAACACACTGGTCAGTGTTTCGACTTTGAGCTGTGCCGATCACTCCTCCCATCGCACGCGTCGTGATTTTTTCCCCCATTGATGATGTGGGTTAATGTCACGCAATCATGTTTGCGCCGGACATTATTTATGACCTCACTCAGACACGTCATCCGTTTTAATAGGAAGAAAAGCTGATGTGTGTGGTGCAGCAGGTGGCAGAAATTGTGCCGGATAGCATGAGCTATAGTTACAGCACTGACCTCAGCATAGCGTTCATATTGTTTAAACATACATACCGAAATAAAGGAACATCTATAGCTTCTGTGGTGCTAGCAGTAAAGTTCGAAAGTACATTATTATTGCGATCTCAGGCCACTGCTGACTTTCCCGACATCTCGGTGTAACGTCCAAACCCCATTCAGACAAACGGTACACGAATAATATAAACGCCATGGCAGGCAGTCAGCTGATGCGGCCTCCTGATTACATCATCAATGAGGCGTGTGTTGCCCTTCCAGTAAGCACTTCTCTTCAAACCAAATACTGAAGGGAGAGTCATTAGATGACATTACCCCCCCCCCCCCCCCAAAAGCAAAAAAAACCAAACAAAAAAAAACAACAAAAAAAACCCCATGCCTCTAATGCACATTGTTGCAGCTGAGCTTCTGTGCACTTATAAAAGCCCCTGTTCCCACAGCCATATGGTATTTGTCATTAAAGGCTCCTTTGAGGAAAAGCACTAAAATTAGATGAGAGAGAGAGAGAGAGGGAGAGAGAGAGAGAAGACAGGAGAGAAAGAGTAAGAAGGAATGAGAACACAAGTTGCATGTTTGATAGCACCCCTCCCGACTGGATGATACAGTAACCATATGGTGCAGCGTGGAGAGACGGAGCGCAGACAGGGGAAGAGCTGGAGAGGGGGGAAGTGGCCCTGTATGTATCTCTGCATCCATCAGCGACCCCTAATGGGACCAATTTCTGCAGTGCAAAGTCGCCTGGGGCTTGTGGGGTATGAGACAGAATCCCGTTCGCTACGATAGGAGGCACGTTCTGCACTTGGTGAATCGAGGGACCCCATTCCCTCACGCTCTCGGTAGTAAACTACACCGACTTGATCTGTTTTAATGGCTTATCTCGTTGTAGAAGGCGAGAGGGTGTGTGCGGATGAGCCAGGCTGACTGAGAGATGTTATGGGGAGGGGATGAGGGTTACATAAAAAGGGAGGAGTTCAGGCATGCTGCATAACAGCTGTCATTTCTAAGCAAATAAGGATGAATGAGTCCAGTTTAAAGGAAAACTCCACCCCGAAACACATTACAATCATGTTATAAATAGTTAAAAAAAAAGAAGAAGGAAACCATTTTCAATATGCTTAGTGATTCCTGTGGTGATGTGTTGTGGCGGGGTGTTTTTGTTCTTCCTGGGTGAAGTAAGTGCTTGTCACAGGGTGACGTTGCTGGCGCAGTTATATTGACATTTAGCAGGAAAACAACAGGCATGAATGATCTCATACATTAGTGATCAGGTCGGGTTTTGCTGCTAGCTCCTTAAAACAAAACAGCAAAGGCTTTGTTCTTCATTCACCATCTTCCTGTGATGTTCAATCACATCCAGCGTAGGAGTCGAAATTCAACTACGTGACGCACTTGCGTGACAAGTTACGGCAGAGACTCGGCCGGGGCAGTTAGCGATCTACGACATGATGAGCACGAGGGCATTGACGCTCGGTATTTGAGTGAAAATTGAAGCTTTGGAAACTGATTTGTCTGAGATGAGGAAGCGAGACACCTGGACAGAATAAAGGACTAAAGCACCGCTGCATCACTCTGAAGCAGAGGCTTAATCCAACTGCACGACTATCAGCAGTTAGGTGAACATGATGAACAGTGCATGAACCCTTTAACCAAACTGAAAACGTCAATGAAAAGTCTAAACTAAAAAAGTTGACTCCTAATTTCATTACAAAAAAAAATCTTGGATGCGTGTGGTAATTCTAAATATTAATCTTCATCCATTCATACATTGTGATCCGCTTCTTTTTTCGAGCGTTTCCCTCGTAAAATGGCCAAACGTAAACAGACACTGCGAGCTGTAGTGAAATAAGTGAAATCAGAGTCAGAACAGGGCGCCGGCTGCTGTTCCTCCAGAGAACAATGGCGGCTCACGTTTGAAACCCGCTAATGGTTTCAAATGTGTACGGACCTCCAACATCCACTGTGTGAGAAAAATCGATCGCTAAATGCGGGAGCCTGTCAGGCGGCGTGGAACAAAAAAGGACATACTGCGTCAGGTGCTACACCTGGCATGTACCTGGCATTTTTTTTACACTGATCTCAGCCACATAATCAGAATTGTTTCCACATAATCAGAAAAATAAAAAAATTGAAAAGTAAGGACGCATCATTACTAGGGAAGAAACAACATATCGTGCAATGATAAAATCACGGGACAAATTTATGGACACAAGAACCATGACTATTATTAGGCTGATAATCTAATTGTTTTTCCCCCCGAGGTGTAACTGTCCCCAAGGTCCATTGTTTGGATATCAGAAAGCTACAATAGCTAAAAACATATAACCATATGAATGCATATGACATGAAGTAATTCAGCACGAATACAGTGAAAACACACATACACACACACACACACACACACACACACACACACAAAGTGCGCCTAAAATGGGAACGAGCTTTTGTGAGATTGACAATACAAATAGAGTAGAGAAAAAATCTGAGCTATCATTTTTGACAGAAACGTGAAAGCGAAGAAAAGCAAATGTAAGTCATTTCTTCATGTTTAAAAAATGTTCATAAACGTTCATAAAAGTTTATTAAGAAAAGGCCTCGTTTTTTAATGCTATTTCACTTTTAAAAAATGGAATCTTTTAGGTCATAATATTTGACTCCGACCTTCGCAAATGTTTGTAAATAATATTACATTTTTTAATTGTAATAATATTTTAATATTTAGAACAAAAATTTCAATTTAATTAAAGGAACATTTAAGTCAATAAGGAATAGGAAAACAAATGCTGCATTTTGGGTAATAAAATTTTCCTCACTTATTTATTTTTTTTACCCAGTAAAAAAGTATCATTAGGAAAATCAAATCATGAACCCAATATTGTGAATCAAACTGCACTGTAAATTGTGTGACTCATTACATGCCTAATCATTCCTCGTATGGGTATTTGCCTAATACCAGCACAATTACTCTCACTAATAAAAAAAAAAACGCTCCGATACCCATGTAACTTAAACCGAGTGTTCCCTGTTGTATTACTGTACAATATGCAAAATCTGGACTTATTTCATGATTAATGTTTAATGAAGCAAAGCAGGATGCAAACTGTGCTCTGGAGAAGAAACAAGCATCTTCCTACAATATAAACAACGTGAAAAAAACATCTGAGACATAAAACTAAGCCCGCTAGCTGCACACTCAGGCTAGGCGAGAAAAAAAAACGTGAAAATATGTAACTAGCTTCGCTTAAAATCAACTAACTAACATCGTAAAGAATGCACCTACAGTCTAAGGTAATGAACACGTGTGTGCTTTTCATGATCAAGGATAGAAATCAGGGAAACATACCTACAGTTAGATTAAATGTTTCTGTGACACCCAAATTAATTAATACTCACTCGGTTAGTCATTTTTGTGATCGATGAGTACCTAAAAACATGTACTTTTACTTGGTCTGAAGGGGAAAAAAAGGCCCTGATTCATCCCGAGAAAAAAGAGAAACAGTATTAGGTCTCTATCAACAGGAAATTCAAGCTTAAGGGGAAACCATGTGTTCATTTGTGCTTGTACACTTTGCTTCCCTGAACTCACAGACATAAAGTAAGAAATACAGAAAGAAGAATAAAAAAAAAAAAAAAACCAAGAAAAAAAAAATTCCTCTAAAAGAAATATGCACATCTGCGACTGGGCTCTGTAAACGGTTTCCAGATCGCTGGCTTGTGCCGTACCTTCAAAAACGGGATGACAAAAGGTCGGAGGGGGAAGTTGGTCGCTTCTTGCAGCTTGGAGTGGAATTCTTCTATGGTTAACGTGGAGTTCTGGAGAAGAGAGAGAGAAAGAGTGAGAGCATGTGGAAAACATTATGTGATAATATTGCTTATTGGAGGCAGAACTACAGAGCGAAGCAGCCGGCTTTGAAGGGAGGCGTAAGGAAAGCTGCGTGTAGGATAATGAACGACAAACAGTGACTATAAGCATGAGTATAGCACAACTGGCAATCGTGAAACATTTGAGCGGCTGCTGCTTGCTGACTGCTTGTTAGATAACGTGCATCATAACAGCCATGTAGCAGGACGCGGCGTGCATTAATTAGAGGTGGAAAAGCTGCGGTTTGATCTGTTTAATTAAGATTTTTGGTTCTCTCTGTTCTCTGATCTCTGCCGACTTTGCACATATCGGCCCTTCCAGCTGCTCGCGGCGGCTCCTATCTCAATAAAAAAAGAGAAAGAGAGAGAGAGAGAGAGAGAGAGAGAGGGAAGCGACTAATTTCACTCCCGTTCTCATCGCTCTATCTCATTTCAACAGACTGACAGGATGGTGACACTATTTTCAATTTTCAAGATGTTGCTTCCAAGAAGGAGCGAGGGGGAAAAAAAGAGGGAAAAAAAGACAGACAGAGGGACTGCGTCGGAGGAGAGGTAAAAAAAAAAAAAAAAAAAAAAAAAACAACCAAAAAAAAAAAAAAACAACAAAAAACGCAGCTTTCTACCTCATTTCCCAGACCTGAATTTTGTTACATTAGGCTTACATCTGTTCGCCCAGATTGCAGCGGCCTGTTTTGACAGCCAGAGAGCCTCCTGAGCTTTTCTCCGGCATTGCCGGCGCTAATTAAGTGTGTCACTCTTTTCAATAAGGCAGAGAGGGGAGTGTATTAAAGCGAACGATGCAAGCCAAGGGGACGCAAGAATCCCTCTGCGTGTAGACACTGTGAAAAATAAACAAACACGTGCCAGAAAAAAAACCGGAGCCTTCTTTCCGAGTGGCTAATTAAAGCGGCCCTCCTCTGGTACAGGCACGGTTATTTTAACACTGTTTCTTTCAGGGATCTACGTTATTCACAGGAATTGCTTTCTTGGATGTAGCTGTGTGGTCCGTAATGTCTGCAATTTCAATTATGCTATTGAACAGGTAGCTACAACATCATGCTAGGTGCAGCTGCAGTTATCTAGCTCCAATACACTACTGTAATGACATGCATTAATGAAAATGAATGAAAGATGGCTAACCTTGGAGCATTATTTACAGAAATCTCTGCCATTTTTCTGGTATATAGATTTACGACTATAGAAACAATAGAAATTCTGCTTGCTGTTTGTTCATAGGTTTAGATTGTGCACCATCCAGCCCACATCATATAATGTTTTAATGGGAAAATGTTAAATATGTCTTCTTACATATGACATCTTTGTGACACACTCAGTGATTCTTATGCTAATTTGTCAGTTGGTGCTGCGTTTTAGGAGAAAACGTTTCAAATATAATGATCAGGGTTTGGTGTGAGCATGTAAATATGAATTTTCTAGGGATGTTCAGTGAGAAATCCAACGCAAAAGTGGTGGAGACTCAAATGTGATGCTAGTTACCATCTACGACAGGGTTGATGGCAGTATTAGCAGGTAAGATGCAGCGCTGGAAGCTGATCAGAGGTTAGAGAGATCTGGAAAGGCTAAAGGATTAAAGCACTGCTGCATGAGGCTACATCAACTGCTTACAAATTTCATTACAAAATAAATCTTGGATGTCACTGAATATCACATGCTTATTATGAAATATAATAAACAAGTCATTCAGGATGGAGTGCTTCCTTTAACTCTGTTGTTACAAGTACAGTTTGGTGAAAATCATATATGGGTTGTTCACAAATACTTGTTAGGGATATAGGGTTCAAACTGTAAGGTTAGTAAGTCATGGTATCCCCAAAGCAGAGAGAATTACAGTAAGCGGCAGTGCTCAGATTTGAACTCCTGACCTATTGCAACCCTGGTGGCCACCATATCCTCTATTAAAGCCCAGCTGATAACATCCCTGTTTCCTTTCTCGATCTTAATTCCTCTCATGATGTTATTTGTAGAGTGTTTTTTTTCTACGTATGTTTATGACTGTGCAAGTATGCACTGTGGCTGACTGTACATTTATTGTGGGTAATAAATACACTATAAAGTGAATGCAAAATATAAACCATGTCTCTGTACATCTCTGGATGTGTTACCTCGCCATAAATGTTAAGCAACATCCGCGATGTGTGCATGTGTATGTGTGTGTGTGTGTGTGTGTGTGTGTGTGTGCGCGTGTACAGACTCACCACAAGGCCCAGCACTAGTGTGCGGACACGGTCGCCGATTTCAGGCGAGATGTCGTTGCCGAACTGTTGCAGTGTCGTAAGGAAGCGCTTCAGCTTGCTGAGCTGCCGTGCGCCGCATGCCGGAGGGAGCTGCTGATTGGCCAGCGAAGAGGAGGAAGAGGATGAAGGGCCATTGCTGAAGCCGTTGGGGGACGAGGGGGCGCCGTTCAGTGCGGTGGGAGAGTGGCTGGTGCCGTTTGTTACTGAAAATAAACCCCAGCCTTTCGATTTTTATATAATGCGTACAAGGAATCATTATCAACTTATAGAATTATAAGCTGTTATGAATATGGGCTACATAGAAAGTCTTACTAAATGTATGGAGCATGGAGGCCAAAATTGACATTAGTGAAAGCAAAAAAAGGTTCATTGTGCCCGACCCTGAATGACTAGCTAGTTCACTAAGCAAGCAGTCAAACTAAGGAACTAAGGAAGCTATTCTGTTAATGTAGACAAACATAAAACTGGTCTTGTTGGTTCTGTCTTTATGGTGTATCTCTTTTGGAATAAATGCTAAGCTGTTAAGATAAACAAAACTTAACTAGCTAGCTAATTACTGAGCTAATTTGCAAAAGATATCTAGCTAGCCAATATAACAAGCTAAAATTTACAACACTTAACTAGCTAGCTAATTTGCAAAACAATTAGCTGTCTAATCTGACAAGCTAATTTACCCAATATAACTAGCTAGCTAATTTAACAAGCTAATCTGAAAAAAATATCTAGCATGCTCATATAACAGGGTAATGTGCAAAACTTAACTTGCTAGCTAATCTGCAAAACAACTAGCTATCTAATTTAACAAGCTAACTTAAACAACGTAACTAGCTGGCTAATTTACCAAGCAAAGTTGCAAACCTTAACTAGCTGGATAATTCACCTAGCTAAAATACAAACCTAGCAATTTTACCAAACTTATAGGTAACATAACTAAACATACATCTTTACATTTTTAGACCTGATGGTGAGTTTTAAAGACACGTATTTCATTTTAGTAATATTAAATAGATCAGATATTTAATTGATAATAATAAAAAAACATTTTCAGTAAAGACTGACATTTGTGATGAGAAATGAAAATGTAAGAAATGAAACGCAAGTTTTCAATCAATCTTGTAAATTTACTTGACTAAAAGTACAGGTATTCAATTTCAATAATACGTGAGTCCAAAGTAGTACATCAGCACAGTGTCGAAGCAAGAACTCGAGCATTTTCCATTCCTTCTATAATATTTTAACCCTTATGTTGTGTTTTGAGAACATTTGGCTATGTTTAAAATGCATTTTCCACTTTCATTGCAATCTGTGACCTAGATTGTTCGGAGAAATTCTATAAGCTGAACATGAGCGAAAACCCCTAAACCCGAAGCCTCCCTGTTAAGTGCCACTTGATGAATAGCTGGAACCCAGATAATGTCTGACTTCCACATTCCGTTGAGCTCCTGCAACCCAGAATGTGCTGCGTTTGCTTCCAATCAGCCCCGGTGGCCTTAAGTGCATAACCGTGCTCTCCTTGTAAGCTCATATGAAATGTAGCAGCGGCGAATACATGTGGTCGAATGATGATGCGAACCATACGGGCCGCGGCGTCAACGTCTCGCTAATGAGATTAGGCTGTGGCCTCTCTCCAGCAGCACAGAAATGAGATACTTCAGCCGCATCTGCTAACAATTACACCGGGAGGGTGTGGGTGTGGGGGGGGAATCAAAGCGCTCGCTTTGTTAAACCTTCAGCAGGTGTAATTAGAATCTGCTTTTAAAAGGTTCCTCGTTCACTTGGTGCAAGCTTGTATGTGTATTTTTCTTTTTCCTTTTTTGTATAAGCGCTAATTGCAGAGTCCGAGTGATGTGCGTTTTAGGGATCCGGCAGTGAAGAGGAAGTGAGGAGTGTCTTAGAGGCGCTGACAGCACAGCGGAGCTCAGATGACATCGATTACTCTGTCTCTGTCACAACAGCTGTTAGTAGTGTGTAATGTGTGTGTGCTTTCCTGTGTCGATCTTGCTGTACGTATATAACATTCTATGAGGTATGTGTGTGTGTGTGTGCGCGTGTGAGAAACTCACGTGTTGTGGGAGTGAACGAGCTTGTCCTGGGGGCTCCCTGTGTGCCGGGTGGCGGAGGCATGGTGGGCGGAGTTAACCTGGGCTGTGCTTTCACATCGGCCGGCGAGTCGGGCATGGTGGAGGGCTTCTCAGTGCGATCTGCAGGGAGACACATACAAGCACACGTCTTACACGTCGACGCTTAGATGTGACCGATGAACCACCCATGAGGAGACGCGGCAAAAATGATGGATATGTGAGAAGCAAGAAGGGTAAGAAAATGAAAGTGGAGCAGTTCTAGTGAGACCTCGGTGATCTCCTGGACACCTGAGCTCCTGTAGCTAACACACACTGAATTCATGCCTGCTGGGAGCTCAAAGGCCAGCTGCTCAGTCTTCTTCACCAATCCCTTATTCCCTCATTCAGTGTAAATGGCAAAATGTACTACATGTGGTCAACAAACAGGCATGGAGATTGTACGTAGAAAAGCAGGAACATACATAAAATCCAGATATTATGTAACGTAGCTCAAAGGTAAACAAACAAAAGAACCCATGCATGATTCCCAGGGAAAAGTAGATGCCCAGTGCATCCCTTAATCTTAATGAAGCAGGAAGTCTGAAGGAAACTGGTGGAAAACAATGGCTAAACACATTAAAATATCTGCAGCTACTTTGAATTAAGATTTTACTGCTGATAATAATAACACAGCTGGTGTTGTTATAGGATATTCACTCTGTTATCTCTAATAGCTATGCAATTACTAGTAAATGTTAGCACGTGCAGGTATCTCAAACCACTTGCTTAGAGGTAGTTTTGTAGCTAGCTAAGCTCTGCTTTCTAAGACACTGATTTATGAGACAAGCAAAAAATAAAAAATAAAAAAAAATGAGGAAGACCTGCTCTGGGCACAGGTCTTGTGTCTAGTACATGTAAACCATAATGATGGACAATCACCGAAAGATCTGATTCCTTTAGTTTGTATGTGGCAGGAATTTCAGCAAAACATGACACATGTTTGCAAAAACTAGAGGTAACAAGCTAATTTACCCAACATAACTAGCTAGCTAATTTAACAAGCTAATCTGATAAGTTAAGATAAACAACACTTAACTAGCTAGATAATTACTGAGCTAATTTACATAAGACAATTAGCTATACAAATTTATGCAGCTAGCTAAAATTAGCCAAAACATTCAGCTAGCTAAAATTGACAACAATTAATTAGCTAGCTAATTTGCAAAACAATTAGCTGTCTAATATAACAAGCTAATTTACCCAACATAATGATCTAGCTAATTTAACAAGCTAATCTGAAAAACTTATCTAGCATGCTAATATAACAGGGTAATCTGCAAAACAACTACAGTAGCTGTCTAATTTAACAAGCTAACTTAAACAACTTAACTAGCTGACTAATTTACCAAGCAAAGTTGCAAAACTTAACTAGCTGGATAATTCACCTAGCTAAAATTAAAACCTAGCCATTTAACCAAACTTATCGTTAACATAACTAAACATACTTCTCTACATCTTTAGACCTGATGGTGAATTTTAAAGGCACATATTTCATTTTAATAACATTATTATTAAATACATCAGATATTTAATTGATAATAAGAAAAAGAAACTTTAGTAAAGACTGAGATTTGTAATGAGAAATGAAACACAAGTTTGAAATAAATCCTAGAGGTCACTAGACCACACAGTTCCTTAATGATAACATAAATTAGCCTCAGTGCACCCGAAATCTTAAAATAGTGTAAATCTATAACCTCAGCTAGGAAAAAAAAAAAAAATCAGCCCTGGGATGTATTTTAGACCATTCCTGTTTTATTGCTCTTGGTTAAACAACAGGAAAAACTACACATAAGACAACAGGGATGCCAAAAATGCAGTCTTGAAAGAGCGGAAGACCCATGTCACATATCGCGATTACAGCCTGCAGTTAATCGCTGCTATAGGCAGATTGTTACCGTATAAGCAAACAGTGTTATCAAACAGCCATACTGAACACCGTGTGAGGAGGAAGTAAGGGGTGTGACAGCAAACAGAAGCGAGCAGAAAGCAAAGGGAGGCCTCCTCGCTACTCTCTGAAGGAGAGGACACGCATAGGACAGCTAGACTCAGGGTGGTCACTATATGTTCCAGACGTATGTTCTTCCTACAGTCAGGACTGTGTGTGTGTGTGTGTGTGTGTGTGTGTGTGTGTGTGTGTGTGTGTGTGTGTGGGTGTGTGTGTGTGACAACGCTGGGGCATGGCGAGGATTGGAATGTTCAGGTTAAGATGATCAGAATGAAGCTTTACTTGTGTTTGCTGCAGTTCCAATTATTGTTCATTAGGCATAAAAATAACTCCATAATGTATAAACTAAACGGGACAGTACGCACACTGGCCTGCGCGACGTCTAGAAACGTCACAACGGCAAAGGAACCTCGGATTATATCTGTCGAATAGTGACAGGGTATGGTAATTAGTAATCCAGCTGAATCCAAAATGCATTTAGGTGTGAACTTTATGAAGATTTTTGCAGTGAAATCTATTTCTGAGTTCCAAAGTTGCTCTTTGACCTTTTAAAATCTAGGTGAACAAAGGCAAGGTGACAACCTTAGACTATTGTAAGGCCTAAAAGTTTATTGTAAGTACTGAAAGAAGCCAGTTAGGTAGCTTGATGTATCATATTTTTTAATATTTATCATAATGCGAGTGAAATCATTGTGGAGGACTTCGATAAACATGTTAAAAGTAGGATTTATATAACTAAATAACTAAATAAATGAATAATTAAATATTCTCATGATGATGATAATAATAATAATAATAATAATAATAATAATAGAAGAGCTGATTAAATGCTCTTAAACACAGCAGTGTTATTACACTTTGCAGACTTTAAATCAGCTTCGTTATTTAAACTGTCTAAGGGTTTAAATACAGGACATTGTCAAAAAGCTGCTTTAGGGCAGGAATGCATAACCGTTTCTTCCCATGACAAAATCTAAAGTGCTCTGGACTACATGTAGTGCACTATGTAGGGAGTAGAACAAACCCAGGAAGTCATTTAGAATTCAAACTTATTATTTTATGCAATTAGAGCATTATTTATAAATAATCCTTTTAAAAAAAAGGTAAATCATTATTCACATTAATTAGTCAGACACTGTACAATGATCCAGTTTTAATTGATTGTATTTCATTTTGTCATATTCACCTTCATCACGTATTGAGGTTGTTTATTTATTTTTTTTATCCATATCGTGCGGCTCTAAATCCCAGCACGCCCGTGTTAGTCATGACCTATTCATTTGGAGAGCATGATGTCAGACGCAGAGCCTAAAACATGTTGTTATACCTGGACATCTTTTTTTTGTTGCTTGTTTGTTTTTAGCCACGTGAGAATCAAACTGCAACAGACTGATTAGCTGTAGCCTTACGCAACTTTGCTGTGAGATCAAACTCATGCCCTGATGCCAGAACAGAAATCCTAATCAGGCAACTTAGGCGCACGCACATCTGGACTGAAGACTTTCCAGACTAGTCCAAATTACACATGACATCATAAATTCCAGCAAGCATTGGCCTAGATAATAAATTCCAGTTGTACATTATATAAAAAAATAAAAAAAAATACTTGGTTGATTCTTTATTTTTATTTTTTTTTAAACAAAACGTGCCCTCAATGCATTCTAAGTGAAGGAACAAGCCATACGGATCAAATTAATAGTGTCTTCAAGTTCTTATGAAGACCCATAAAGTTAATCAAAAGCAGAGCAAATTTTTTATTTCTTTTTCTGCATGCGTAAAGGCTGAGCCGAGGGCCCTGGGGATGATTAGCGCTCTTTTACAAAGACAAGCCATTCTTTTAGGACTCTTGCCAATGCAGAAGAGATAAAGAAGGTGGGAATTTCCACTCCACATGGCTACCATTTCCTAGACACATGTGTATGTTTGTACGTTTAATCTGACCCATACCTCTTCTTCTTTTTTTTTCCTATGAAAAAAAAAACCCTCCCAATTCTTTCTTTGTGGTTTCAGCAGTAAAAACAGTACGGCAAACCTTCTTGACCGTCTTTCTTTCACTGGTTGGCACTCCGTCCACAGAAAACAGACATCTGGGGACTGATGAAATTTTAGCCTGCTTTCCAGTTGGGTAAATATTATTCAGTACGGCAAGTAGGGGAAAAATTTTAAGCCGAATTTGCAGCAGTATGTCAAAGGAAATAAATAAAAAAAGAATAGAAACTGGCTGTGATTTTAGATGTAATGCTCTGTTGGGTTCATGGTGTGTTTCCTCCAACCAGCAACGTGTCTGCACAATACCCTGCATGAATCTACAGTCTGGTTCAGAAAGAAATTAGCCCTAGCCTTGTGTCTTCTTCTCATCGTGTATGACCGTTAGTGGTGCTCTTGTGCTTGTTTCCACAAAAGTCCGCAACAACCAGCCTTAAAACATTAAAACAGCAAATAATCCGACATGGATGCCAAAAACGAAAACTCAACCTGGAACTCGAATATTTCACGCTAAACCAAGCATGGATCAAACGAGATCCTTTTGGCGGTCGTGAGGTAGTGAAAGACATGATGCAGCCCTGGGTTTTAATTTAACGTTCAGATCCTGAATGCAGCCGAACATTTGTGTTGTAGATGTTAAAAACATGACTAGCTCGACCTGTGCTGTCCATAGTGCTGTTGCTGTAAGTATCAGATTAATACGAGAAACATGTCGACATGCACATGGTATCAATAACACCAACAGCCTGTGTGAATAATATCTCGTCAAAAGATTTATAGGACAAATAGGATTTTCCGAGTCTGTGTACATTCTCAGTGGCTGCCTTTGCTTCCATGAGGCTAATTGGGGATTATTGTTATGGGTCAGTGTTAAGGCTGAGCTCGCGAGCCGAGGACAGAAATACAAGCCTGAAGCGTCTGAGATTCATCCCTGCTCTCTGCCGGACAGAGACGGATGTTAAAGTAACAGGTTAAGCTTTAATCTCCACACCCGACACACACACACACACACACACACACACACACATAAAGAAGAATAATAATAAGAAAAAAGAGTAAAGTTTTATACTAATGAATACCTTAACCCAACCTTAACACATATACATACAAAATGCCATTTTCTCTTTAGTCAGATTTATCTTTAACACACTCAAGCTTTCACACTTCATCTCCAAGGGATTAAATGTTACCCATGCGCACAATCAGGGTTGCCAGGGTTGCAGTTTGTACGTGTAATTGGGCTAGTTTTGGAAAGGCATTTGTGGGTGGGAAAAGCAAAAGTCAGTGGGCGGCGGATTTTCAGCTAGTTTAAAAATAGTCGGCAGCCGGCAAGATGTTTTTTTTTTTTTTTAAAGCAAATAATCAGAGTTAAACCTTATCAAAAACAACCAAAGAGACGCTACATCGCATCACGCTACATCGCGAGAGTGTGTTCCAAAACGAGTAGCAAAGCGAGTTAGCATTCAGTTGAGGATATCGGCTTCGTCTGATATATTATCAGTATGCCAGTTTTATTTGGCCTACAGCTTTAATATGAAAGAAAACATTATGGATCAGATGATCAGACGATTAAAACAAACATGCTGCACGTACTGAACATCAGAAATGCGTGCGCACCACAGCGACATCGATTCTCATGCAAAGACGGAAACACAAGATTGCGACTGGAATAAAAAACAGGGCAAAAATATGAGTCAGAATGCACGTCAAAGTATTACAATGTTATACCAGTTATACCAGGCAACGGTAATGATATAGGACTCATTCTTAGCTTACCAGAAGCTTCTGGTTTAATACTTGACCAATAAGATGAGTGCATAGGCACTGATGCAGGTATGATGTCAGTAATGATGTCAGACAACATGTCTGTTAACGCTACTCATAGATCTTTCTTGCAAAACCAAATAAATAAACAGGCTCAAACCAAATTTAAGGCATACCGCTTCATAGCGGTATCAGCGTGTAGTTAACGTTCAGCGTGCAGTGTTGGTTTTTCCTGTTGCTTTGCTTTTCGGAATGGGAAACTGTGGCACGCGCCACACAAATGAATATTAGGTGGTCTGCGAGGACCGTAGACGCAGTGAGGAAATTTAATGCGGCTTCCAGCAAGGCCGTTAGAGCGCCTTCCATTTTCCTCTTGCCGAGGTCTTTTATTGCTTCTCAAAACGGTGCTGGAGTAATACAGATCGCCATTAACCACCACAGCGAGCAGAGCCACAGAAATCGCAAACAGCCGCATCCTCACTCCATGCCCTGTCATTTGTCATGAGCAGTGAGTGCTGGTAAATGGTGCATTCAAGAGCTATTGGTTTCCAAAAAAAAAAAAAAAACGAGAGAGAGAGAGAGAGCATTTTGCCACGGCATCCCAAACAGCAAAGACAGAAAAGAATCTATCCAAAGCAGACACTGATCTTGTGAAGTCCTAAAACGCTACCGAGACATTTTCTATTATTCTTTATGTTGAAACGATATGGGGGGGGGGGGGGGGGGGCCCC